>LS057195.1:0-11223 GCA_900241095.1 Acartia tonsa
ACGAAAAGTTTATTTTTAGTAGCAAAGCTTCTCTTTAATTAACTTATTCTTGTTGTTTCTAATGCTGTTTATTACACCAGTCCCCAAAGTTTTAAAATAACTTTTCTTATTCGTTGGGTTACCAAATCGTGACTTTTATTGGTTGATTCACTAAGTTTAGTGTTCAAACGTTTCATCCACGAATTGTAAGTGGTAATTTTGTGTGTCATCATTGGGGATGTACATCAATTCATTCTTATCCCTTTAGATCCCTGAGATAGAACAATAAACAACAATACAGTAATGAAGCTATGTTATTGTTTTGTACTTTTCCTTTAATAAGCCGTTTTTCTGCGTAATTACAAGATAATTAGGGAATAGTCCCTATCGTGGCAACGCCCCTTAGGTTAGGTTATATTGGGTTAGGTGACTGCCCCACAGGGTTAGGCAATTGGCCCCGTTGGGTAAGAGTCCCCCGTAGGGTCTAGAAATATGAGAAAACCTACTTTGAAAAATACAAAGAATCTCCCCTTAAGGTGCGTTGCCACGAAAGGGACTATACCCGATAATTATTATGTATTCTAATTCTGATTCTAATTGTAAGAATTGATTTCTTTTTGTGTAGTAATTAGTTATTTTATTAGGTTAATTGATTTAAAAAAAACGAGATGCAATTGACGTTCATCGTTAACAGACTATTTACCACGTATTCTTTTGTCAATTTATATATTGCTTACGACATTATGAATACAAATCTTTTTCCTGTATAACTCTAAATCCAATCCATTTCCGCTGTATTAGAACCGGTTCTCAGCTCTACTGAAAAATACTGTATAGACAAATTTCACGAACAATCAAATAAAAAAATTCGGCACCCGGGGCTAACAAAACTAGCTTAATCTTATTTTATTTTAAAGTCTGCGTAAAGCTGTCTATAATACTATGCTATAAATTACTATTTTTTAATTTTGTTTAATAATATTCTTTTTCTTTTTTCAGGGACAAACAAAGATAGATGCCTCTCTCTAGGACTAGGTTAAAAGATTAATGGATTATTTTTTATGCACAGGCGTATTGACGGTCATACGGACCAGACCTAATTTTATAGTAGCTTCTCTATTATAATAAACTTCACATGGTTTAATGAATGTTTAGAATACGGACATTGGTTGTATCATGGAAAGAAAACGAAGTAGCGGGTTTTGTCGTATTTTCACAGTAGTTTTTCTCTTATTTCTAGCCCCTGGAGGGGAGGGGGCTTAACCTTTAGGGCAATTATTAACATTTACCAAACCTAGTCTAACCTAAAAAAACCTATCAAAAGCTTCTGTGAAAATAACACGAAACTCGCTACTTTGTGTTCATTCCAATAATCCATGATCCCATTGGTTTTAAATGACCGTAATAAGTTACCATTTTATATTAATGTGAACAATGAGACTAGGATAAGTGTGTTTAAAAATGCGTGAAAAGCTACATTAACAAAAACACGCGGCATCTGCGCATAATTCAATTGTGGAACCCAAAATTGACCTATTTCACTGTGGCACAGGAGTTTACTGTCCAACATAAACGTGAGCAGCGGGGAAGGAGTGACCTCTGCCTACCTCCCAACTATTCAGGCACATTTGACCGCTGAAAGATATGTTGTTGTTGTGATCTCATGTGTAGGGATGAGATATAACCATATGATTTAAAGAAATGGATGAGTCACTGCCTTACATCCGAGGTGAATTCTTTAAATAAACCTTTATGGCTCACTGCCTCAATAAAATCAGAGGGGATAATTTTACCTTGCTATTTTGCCTCACTACATATCTAAGTGAGGCAGTGATCAAAAAAGTTTTTTTAGAATTCACCTTTGTTTTTTATATGTATGAGCTTCCTTTATTGGAGCTTATTATTCATTATTAGGCTAATACTGTATGTTTATGGCAGGTGTCATATATAAATTCACCCCAATTAATGTAACTGCTAGGCATATAAAGCACAAAGTTTCTGGGCTAAGTTAAAGTATGGTTTTAGGTTTTTTTCTAACCCTTTCTTTTTCTTTGAATAAAAATTCTCTAGATGCTACATAGTTTATAATTATATAAAAGTACATAAACAAAACATAAAAAATTATATAATGTCGCAAATTTTAATATTCTTATCTTTCGTTTGTAATTTCGACAGGGATCCAGGGATAATAAAATGGGTGATTTTCAAAATTTCTAAATTAAAATTCTACCTTTATGAGTTAGTTATTTGTTGTAGATTAATTAAGTACCATTGTTCTCTTACTCTCATTGCTCTTATCCTAGTGCAAAATAGTTTGGATTGAATTACATCCTCCAAATTTTATGTAATTCATTATTTTATAATCCTTCATACTTTTAGTTATTATGCCATTTAGAGGTTGTATTAAAATAAAGATCTAATTTTATTATTAGCATACTGTAATTGATACCAATAATAATAATAAAACAATGTTAGATTGTTTGAAAATGTATAATGATCAATATTTTCTGAAATTCATGAATGTTTGTTAAAAGAATTGGCATATTTTTCATAATCCCGTTATAGTTAAGTTTTATCTGTGACATATTTTGTACTTCCTATAAGAATAGGGTTAGAACAAAATCAATTAATCTTCCCCCAAATAAACTTGGCTTGTAAACGTTGGGGGGTCAGAAAAGTTAAAGATTTATTCAACAATGATTTTTATGAATGGCGGTTAAATGTTACTTCACCATTCAGGACACAAACGGGCAAGGCTCCGTGTTACCGCCGTTAAAATCCAAACTTAACGGGTCAGCGACGCTGCACCACAACAGCTCCGCCTCCAGTTACCACAACGGTAACATGATCAACGGCGGCACCTCAAACGGGACAGAAAACGGGAGCAGTAACGGCGACAATATGTCTATAAAACTCGGCAGTTTAGTGAGCAACGGCTCCATAAGCAACGGGATAAACGGCGCTAACGGCAGCGGCAACGTTAACACACCGACCTCTAACGGTCACCATTCAAACGGCCACAGCCTTAGCGGGCTGCCGTCGGCGACACACATGAATGGCGTAAACACGCTGCCGTTGATGCGGCCCACAACCAGCGAGAGCTGCCGCACGTCAGTGATGGAAACTAGTAGAACAACCTCTGGTAGTATTGACAGCCCAAAGACAGAGTCGCCAGAACAAAATGGTGAGTTTTTTTTGCGCATTTTCTTTCCTTTAAAAAATATTAGGATGTACTTCTGTCCTTAAAAATCTCGGGAAAAGCTCGAGCGCTACACAATAGCATCCCGCATTATATAAATCGCCATAAAAAAAACATTAATTGAAGCTTATGTAACAAAATGCTTTATACTGAAAACCTGTTTTGCCCCCCATGCAAAATTAGTAATCTTAAAGAGCGCTGAAAAAGAGTGATAAATTTACTTGTTATGCCTGTTAAAAATAATTCTCAGATAAGGATCTATTTTCACAAAAAAGAAACAGCTCTTCTTTATGTTTTTTTTTGTGAAGATTCCTATGACTACTCCGCCCATTCTGGCATGTCACTGTGATGGAGATGTTTATTAAATGGGAGAAATTATCCTTTTTTTTGTTGTTAGGCTCTCTCCTATTTATGTTACTAGCGGCTTCGCCCCTAGCCTCTAGGGGCTTTGCACCAAAAGGTTTAATAAAACCAATTTTTCGTATTTTAGATTTAAAAGAAGCTATCCTGTAAAGGAGAACCTGATCGGTTCAGCGGTTAGCGAGAGCCTTCGCTACAAACAAACAGACAAACAGACAGACATCGTTCTACTTTGTATTATAGATAACCTTGATGCACTTAAAAAGTTTAATTGGTGGCGGATTTTTTTCGGTATTTTGATTCCAGTCCATTTTAAGTATTTTTGTTGTTAAGCCCCCTTGTGTTGTATTTGAGTATTACGCAAAAATTCTTAGCGTAATAGTTGTAGTATGCATACAAAATTGCTAATTTTTAAGAATCAAGTAACAAGATTTTTTTCTGTTCTAAAGGGTTGTACTTTAGTACGTTTAGTACGGATTTAGACAGTTGTCTGGCAATATTAATTAGTTATTTGTCATGTATACAAACCTAGATTTTTAAATAAAAAAAATCTACAATTTTGAACGAACACCATGATGGTTAGAAGAAATAAGGGAGTGGTTTTTTTATAAACTGCAATGCAAATAGTAAGAGAAAAATTTTTTTTAGGGATTTTTAAAAAGAAATTGTAAGGTGCTGAGCAAATTTATATTATTCATTCATTCCCAGTTAAACAAAAATATTATAAATCATAAAAGATTTTTTTAACCCAAATGAAGAGAAATATATCCCTATAATATTTGGAAAAAAGGGATAGAAATTCCATGAAACAGGGGTTAATATTCTTCAAGCTTCATGTGTGAAAAATCCTTTATTTGATAGCTGGTAAATAGAGGTGGGGAGGTTATTTATTTGCCATTGTCCCTGCCTCCCTGAAAGAAAGTAGTTATTTAAAGGCAACTATAATTTTAAACAAAGGATATTTAAGTACTAAAGTAGTCAGGGCTTGGTAGCCGCAAAAAAATTGAGACTAAGCCTCTAATTTACGGCCTTTTGGTAATTGATATGTAAGGTAATTATGTCGATGTTATTGCAGTTTGTTTGCGATAGCAGTTCCCTTGCAAAAGCTGGGAAATAAATTGACATTCTGAAGCGCATAAACCTATTTAGCATCGTTTCTTTTTATAGAGTTTGTCAAAACGTCAAACCATCAAAATGAATAAATTCCTTATTTGTTATAAAATTATATTGGAACATTGTGTCATAATCAGTTATTTATTTACAATTGCTGTCAAATATATATTCTTCCAATTCTGGAAACAATTTTCATTTTCTTATAATATTTAAAATACATTTTTTTTGTAAGATTTATATTTATATTAAAGGAATGATACAGAAATAAACTTCTATTAATTTTTTATTGCATCAAAATTGCATATAACATATGTTGTAGATATAAAAATAAAATTCTCAAAATTTAAATTGAGAACAACTTTTTTTTGCATTATTGTCAAGATAAAATCTACAAAAAGGCAGTTTTTTTCTCTCTTTTCAAATCTGGAAGGGGCTTAGATATTTCTCTAATAAAAAAAGACGTTTTTACAAAAACCTAGATTTTATTATTTTATACTTAAGATCTAGTTATTTGGTGAATTCTATAGTTGGTGATTATTACATTAGATTTCCACAAAAAAATATATTTTTTTTTGTTTTGTGGGAACTCTTAAAATATGAGCAATATCATGTGTTTTGTTATATTCAGAACAGCTTTTATTTGGTAAATCAAGATTAATCTACTATTTTATTTTTTTTAAGAATTTTGATAGAACAACATTCAACTGATAGTAAATATATTTCACAGTTATGACAGTGCAGTTTCTATCTCCTTATTCCTGATTTCTACTGTGGTACAATATACTGTTCTTTTTAATTATTAAATTTATTCTTGTTGCTGCTCTACTTATGTTAAAAATTAGTCTTGTAAGTCTTAGAAATGCACATTGTACATAAAAGTAAATTCTAAATGTTTTTCATATTGTGAAGAAATGATAAATTGGCTAATAGTTTTTTTTTACTGTCATATGCAAGTTAAATTGAATCTAATAAGACACATGATTCGCTGTAATAAAAATCATATTCAAATATTTTAATATTCCAAATGGTTGGGAATCTACACAAGCAAATCAGACGCCTATCTCACATGGCATACAAATAAATTTCAAAGGATTGCATAAGATGAAAAAGGACATTACAGATCTATTCCAATTTAAATTGTTTACACGCCACGGGGTAAGGGATAAAAACTATGAAAAATATTTTTAATGAAGATTGGACAAAAAAAGATTTTCTGGTACTAAATTATAGTTTTGTTTTTTAGTTTTTTTGTACTATATTGCACACCAACTTAATTTTCTTCCTTCTTTCCCAAATTATTTCTTTGAAAGATGCTAACTTTGTTGATCATGAATTATTCAGATATCAATATTTGTTTTCATGAAGGTTTCCCGGATTTTCACATTTTCTTTTAAAGCGAAGCTACATTTAATGGCCGCCCGTAACGGATAGCTCTGATTGTTGATTTAGGCTTGTCCTATTGATTTCAAACTTCGCATGATTATTTAGGTCGATTTTATATTTTAAAATGGGGATTCCTAGGACGAAAGGTTATTCTTGTAAATTATGTACGTCAATTATTTTTTCTTTTATGGATGTTGAATTTTTAATTAGAATGTATATTATTTCTTTTTTCTTTCTTTATTCAGAATAAGAAGCTACTCTGTAATTATTCGGTCCGTCCATCAGTCGGTCAGTCCGTAACGCTTTGGGAAAAATGTGTTATTCTCAGCTGTTATTTATGTCGTATTTCACTTTGTCCAACTATTTTTTTTGTGCTTTGCTGCCTATGGATATTGTCATCCTTGTTTTATAATTAATAAAATTTTAACAAAGTATTTTCTCTCTAGTTCAAGCTAACCAGTGCAATCCGTTTGAATAGAAATTTTGTGTCTTATTGTTAAAGAATTGAATAAAAATTATTTTTAACAAAAAGAAATATTTAGTGCAACTTTTTGGTTATTGTTAAGGCTTCAATTTATTGAATAAAAATATTTCAATAGTTTCAATTATTTTTAATTTTAAAGGAAAGTTTTCTTTCATAATTGTTTTTTTCTAAAGATAACTTTCTCATTTAAGATGGTTTAATCAGAATTATAAATGTATTCGTTATCTAAAAGTTTTACAAAACTTTTTAACTCTCACTCATAAAATTTGATAGAATTAAAACATTCATATTAGTTAATCTAAAGAAACGTCCATCGTATTAATTTATAGTTTGATATTAAGGAGAAATGCTTTATTTTTAATAATACACATCTTACGATATATTACTTTTCGTTTGCTTTACAACTCAGGGGACTTTTAGTCGATTCATTAGTTTAAACGTCTCAATATATGTAATATATAGAAGGGGGTAATTTTGTGCATCATCATTGGGGATATGCATCAGTTTATCGGCCATTGTCCTATACCTTCAGATCCCTGATAAAGTTCATGAAACGTTCCCAATTGTCATAGGATTGACCAAAAGATAAATGATCATACCTATTCTTTTGCAGGTTCTATATTAAAGGTCGTACACCGTTCCCTATTGTTCTAGGAATTATCACTGATGAAGCCAATTATTTTGTAGGTTCCAGCGCCTCCCTGAAGCCGAAGACAATGGTGGCAACGCCGGAACAGGTGATGAAGCTGTACATGAACAAGCTGACCCCGTACGAGCACCACGAGATATTCAACTACGACCAGATATATTTTATCGGCGCAAACGCGCGAAAACGGTCCGGCATCATTGGAAGCAAAAATAACTGCGGCTACGATGATGACCAGGTAGGCTTTTTAATAGTTATTTATCGCATTGTATTATAGACAGGTTTCCGCGGATATTAAAATGAAAAAATAAAGATTTAATTTAAGTTTTGTTAGCCCCGAGTGGAGAAGGCCCGGGATAAAACACTGGTTTTATTTTGTTATTTTTATTTTAATGTTCGTGGAAAATTGTCTGTTATACGATGTTGTACATGATTTTTCAGTATGGCTAAGAACCGGTTCGAATCCAGCGGATATTAATCAGTTTCGAAGCCATATTGTAAACTATAATATAAAGTAGCTCCGCACCTTTGGTTAGAAAGGTCACGTGACTTGGCACCCAGACATTTTCTTACGTATTTTCTTTGCTGCTTGGGTTTGGTCGTTCGGTTGGTTGGTAAGGTTTAAACAATATCCCTAGCTGCTAATGAAAGTTTATTTTCCTGACAAAAAAAGTGAAACTTATTGACCACAAGTAAATTAGGATTTTTGCCAAATCAACAGAAAAGAAATAATCAACTTCTATTATCTATTTCTATTTTCACTGCACACAAAATGAAGCTTTTAGATTTTAAAATAAATAAATACAGTTTTGTTACTTTTAAAAACTTCCTACGTCATACAGAATAAAACAAAAACATATCAACAAAAATGTACAAAAATAATATACGTAAAAAAGACATTTTTTATTGGATTAGGAAGTCTTACAAGTTTGAATTATTTTCATGTATTTTTTTGTCTTGTACAATAAAAAAATATTATAAAATAATGAATTTAGTTCAAATTAATTTTTTTTATAAAACTACTTTTTGTTTAATTAAAATATACTTAAAAATATGAAAGTCTTTGGGTCATGGTAAGAAAACGAAGTTGGGGGTTTCATCGTATTTTCACAGTAGCTTTTAAAAAGGTTATTTTATTTTAGGTTAGGTTAAGTAAATGTTAATGATTGCCTCGTAGGGTTAGAAAATATGCCCCGCAGGGCTAGAGCCACCTGCAGGGGCTAGAAACAGGAGAAAAGCTACTGTGAAAATACAACGAAACCCGCAACTTTGTTTTCTTTCCATGATCCTCTTTTTTTCCATTTCTTTTTCTTTTTGAAAATTTATCCCAAATGTTGATCTTGCATATAAAGTACGAAATTTGAATATTAGAATAAGTCTACACCTCCCACGCATAATCTAATAACTGTTACTATGTGTTTCAAAAGATTTACATTAATATCAACTCATGATTTTATAACCTTTTTCTGTTAATGTAATTCAACCATAGAATAGCTTTCCTAGAAAAAGCTTAACCAGCTTGTTAAGTATTTCTTAATTATTGACATTATATGGCCGTTGTCCCACTTCAATTAAAGGAGCTTAAAAGTATATCTATAGTTGAATCACCTTGGTAACGCTGTTACATCAATTCCATTCACCTAAACCTTTAAAGCAATATAAAATACGTTTAAAAGTTTGGAAATTTTTCTGTATTTTAATGGAATAAAATTAATTCATTTAACAATCAATACATGATTCTGTCTCTGATTAAAAATTAATTTTACTTCCGATATTTTGTGTTTGTTCGTTTTTATACGACACACATGTGTGTGTGTGTGTGTGTGTGTGTGTGTGTGTGTGTTTGTGTGTATGAATTTATGAAAAGTCATTTGTTTAATTGCTTTTGATTGATCTCATCAGGGCTAAAGAGACAAGACAATTTAATTAGATAATGATAAAATAATATTTGTTTAATGAATAATTTGTATTAGATTACAATTTCTCCATGTAGTATTCTGGGAGTATTTTGAAAAGATTAATTTACCTTTGATTGTCCTATCCCTGAAATTCTCTGAGTATTCATGGCCTTCATAATAAAGTGGATATCCATTTAAAATTGCTAAAAGAAATTGTCATACCTTACTAAAAATAGCCTAAAACTTACAAAATACTTCTTAACACGTCGTTTAAGAGATATAAAGTTTCATACAAATATTTCTTTATTGTAAAGGAATTAGGTATGCCATGAATAGATTTTAACAAAAATATAAAAACAATTTTGTATTCAATACAGCATGTATCATGCATTTAGGAGTATAATCAGAATGTCAGAAATTAATCATAACCCCTTTAAAAAAAACTTTAAATTTTGCTTATATTATGTTATTTTTTTTTGCAGGGTGGGAAGGAAGGTGTCCTCTTTCCCTCCCTCCCTGTAGTGTACTACATATGCAACAAACATTTAAATTAGAAAGGACAGTACAATTAGGAAATGGAATAGGTGTAGAATTTAATTTACGTATTTACTTAGGCAATATAATTCAGAATTTCGGTCATTATCAATAATGCCTCATGAAAAAAAATAAAATCTTGGTTCTCTAGTTTATACTCCTTTTTTTACTTCTTAATTAAAACTACATAGAAAAAAATAAATATCGGACAATCCTTTTCTAGAGTTGAATAAATATATCAGTTAATTTTAATCAATACAGTAATTTTAGATTTAATTCAACGATAATTTGAATACTTAATTTACATACAATATAAAATCCTTTTAGTTGTATTGATAAAATTGAATTTTAATTGAATAGGGGTGGAGTAGGTTGCGCTAAAAATCCGTAAATGAGTTTTAAGGCTTGAAAATAGTAGTAGAACGATAATATTCACTAAATATGTGTATTCATTATTGAAAAGAACTATAGACAATTTTTTTAAGTTAACATAAATTTTTATCGTTTTACTACTGTTTTTAACTTAAAACTCACAACCTTAACGGATTTTTAGCGCAACCTACTCCTCCTCCTTCATTTGAAAGGTCCTAAAGTTTGTATTTTTGACATACCTTAAATAATAGCCTTTATAGCAATCAAACCTTTATTGTAGAAATATAGTTATGTGCTTACAGGAAGGAAGGGGAGAAGGGTTATTTACAACCCATCTCTGCTTGATATTTTTAAATCCTTGTATGCTAGCTATAAAATGCTGCAAAAAATACATTTTCTTTGTCTTTGTGTACTATTTGTTGTACAAAACACCAATCCTTTTTTTATGTGGTAGACATCAAAAGGCTTGAAAATGTTTATTTTATGAGTGGCTCAAACAATAATGATGATACCTAAATCTTTTATTTGAACAGGGTTGACGTTTTTTTGTGTTCACAGATTTTTTTTTTTGACCAAATTGAAATTTTACTTTTGGATATGATCTGAACTTCTGTAAACGTTATCTACCATTAACTAAAAAACATCCAAATTTTTTTTTTTAAAGCAAAATTGTACAAAAAAGTACAGAAAAAAATCTCAAATGATATATTTTTCTTTGTGTAAGAAAATAAGACTGAAAATAAAATAGACTTGTCAAATTCAGTAATTTTTTTACTCCGGGTCTGGTTTGGTCAAGATATGTTCAAGGGTGTTATTTAACTTAATTGATTTTCAACAAGGACAAATAAATACATCAATTAATGCATGGACATATTTTGAAGAAATGAGGAAAAATTCATATTACACTAGTCCCTATATTTTTATAATTTTTCTTATTCCTTGGCTCAACAACTTTGGGGACTTTTATTGGAATTTGATTTGTTTGTTCATGAAGTTGAGTGTCCGAACATTTCAACCACTAATTGTAATCTATAGATGATGTAATTTGTGTAAAATCCTATGGGATGTACATTAATTTATCGGCCATTGTCTTATCCCTTTAGATCCCTGGAAGAATTGCTATTTTGCCTCCATTAGATATAGCTAAAAAATTGTAGAATAGTTATTTCTCGTATCGTATTATAAACGGCTTTCCGCGGATATAGAATGTACAATTATAAGATTAAAACTAGTTTTTTTAGCCCCGGCTAAAAAA
>LS057196.1:0-11223 GCA_900241095.1 Acartia tonsa
TGGTAGGTTACCATTTTACTATCAAGTTAAACCCGCTACTGTAGCGCATCCACTCGTCGTCGAGGAGGTGATGGGTTTGAATCTCGGCTTAAACCGCCTCACAATATTACGTTAATAAGTTGTACTTACTGCCGTTATACCAGATATACGACCTTATGTAGAGTAAGAAGGAATATCTTATTCAAAACTTATTAGCCTGCAGAATTAAAACTTTCAAACAAAATTAGCGCAATCAAGGGGATAGTTTTTGTTATCCACCATCTCCAACTATCTTGGGTAAAACTATTTCTCAAAACAAAACAAGGAATTTTTAGGAGAATCAGGTATAGATAAGATCAAATGCTTTTGTAAAGTCAAGGTGTCCTGAAAAGCCGTTTGATATTTTATTTCAATTCTGATATCTCACAAGTTTTCTTTTAACATAATCCCTTAACAGGTCCTGATGCACAAGGCTTTTATACAGAGGAAGTAAAGGAGGGCGGCCAAAGAACTGGTTTTGATATTGTAACTTTGGATGGTGACAAATCAAAACGTGGCATCCTCGCGCGTAAAAATTCTCGTGTAAAAGGCAGGGATTAAGGATAAGAAATAGGCTCCTAATGCAACTGTAATTTTTTGATCATATCACCAAAAAATCTTATTTCAGTTTTTTAAATGTTCAAATGTTGCAAGTATGTTTGCATTGATTTAAAGTTTAAATGGTCTATTGAGTAAGGACTGAAGAACAAACAGCTTCTATAGTAGAGACTTTATTCTTAATCAATGAGTAACCAAAGTTTGAATTATCGGCGCTTCTAATTAAAGATGTAATTTAGGATAGACACAAATTTATTTTGGTTTACTTATAACTCCTTACCCGCGATCGTGGCTCAACACGTGGCGCATCCGCTCGTCGTCGGGAAGGTGATAGGTTCGAATCTCGGTCCGACACCGCGTCATAACTAAAGACGTTAAAATGGTTCCTACTGCTGCTATGTCAGGTGCGCGACATAAATAGTTAGAGTAGGGGGAATGCCTTGGCCCAAAACAGGCGCAACTCACTACCATGCACAGTTAGGATTTCTCAGACAAAGGTCGTGCAATCAAAGGGTTGGTTGTCTTATGGATGTTACTTAACCTTATATCCTTGGTTGTTAGAGTATCGCATCCCATTACATGTGGATGATGCTCTGGATTCTCTAGATGATCACTGAAATCGAAGGAGAATTCCGCCCTTACGATGTAATGGTAAATTACCATGTACCTAATATAATATAATCTAAATAAAAAAAACTCTGCTAACTCGACCCCTTAAATTCAATTTATCTTGGCTGTTATAATGAGAAAGTTGGCCAATAGGTCTGCTGCGATACTTATGTAAATCATCATCTTTGTTTTTCATTATACACTTTATTATCATGACTACCTCATATACCTATAATAAGATTAATATATAATAAATGTGCATATGGATTTGGTAATATTTAGTTCTCGTATTCATTTGAATCCGATTAATATCCAGTGGATTAGAACCGGTTCTGATCCATACGAAAAACTATGTCTAGCATCGTAGTATATTTAGTTTTCTACGAATATAAAGATGTACAATCATAAGGATAAAACCAGTTTTTTTTTATCCCGTGCCTTCGGCATCACGGGGGGGGGGGGCTAAAAACTGGTTTTAAACTTAAAATTGTATATCTTATATCCGCAGAGAGCTGTTTATAATACGATACGAGAATAACTATTCTTTTACATTTGTGGCTTAATATCTTTTATATGTTATAAATATGATAATGATTCGACACGCCACTTTTTGTATGTGATAATGTACGTATATTTACTTAATAATAAACATATCAAGATGTTATCATATTTTTTTTAGAGAATCAAACCACATTACAAGCTATTCGTATTTATTTTATGATTAATGTGGAAGGGAAGGGTCATTGACTGTAATTTTTACTTGTACCCAAAGTTTTATAAACACTTTTTTACCATTTGTTGGCTTTATTATTTTAGGTACTTTTAGTTGAATCTTATTTGATTGATTCAAACTAGCAGTTTCGAAACCAATGATT
Organism: Acartia tonsa; assembly: GCA_900241095.1. Taxonomy (NCBI): domain Eukaryota; kingdom Metazoa; phylum Arthropoda; class Copepoda; order Calanoida; family Acartiidae; genus Acartia; species Acartia tonsa. Next base: position 2,061 of record LS057196.1, read on the forward strand.
GTAATCCACCAAAGGGGTAATTTTGTTTCATATCATTGGGAAATATACATCAATTTATCGTCTATTCATTATCCTTTTGAGTATTAATTATCTTCTAAGTTATATAAATTCTAAATAGTTTTTGGACTTTACCTTCCTTGTTAATAATATTTTTTGTATTTACCTAATAAATATTGAATATTGAGAGATAATTACTTTTTTTGTTATCGCAACTTTTAGATAATTTACTCTGTTAGTCTAAATACAAATCAGAACGTAGATACCAGGAATCTTAGGAGATAAGATAAAATCATCCCCTTTGTAGAATGAAATTATTTGTTGAAAAGTTTTAACATTGCTAGGTATGTTAAACCAACCAATCAATTTTCAATTAATGCATTATTAGTATCAACAAACTAATATTACATCTATTAAATTTGTCTGATTGTGCTATTATATGATTGTTTGGATATTTTTATAAAATATTAAGCTGTGCTAATCATAACATAAGTTGTTCTCTTGGAAGAATTATTTTTTTGTTATTACATTTATAATTACATATTTCATCTTTTTTTTCTGTGTAAGAGAAAACTAATGACAAATGTGTTTTATTTTTATTCTATTTCATTTAAATCTTGATTGGTTAGTACAAATTATCAGTGTACTTTTCTACCAATAACTTTAATCTACAGAAGATTTGTCAATAAGTATATATGGATTAGTTATAATTTTGTTATACCATAAGATACCTTATTTTTTAAAAATTATTTTACAAAAAAAGTTTTGTTATTTATGACTTGCGGAAAATTTTCTTAAAAGACTTAAAATATTTTTTTGTTTCAGATATATCTGTTGATGAAGCGGGCACGAGCACTGAAACCCTAGTCCCTGGAGCCTCGCTGAACCCTGCGGGGCCCTCTCCTACCCCTGCGGGAGCCCCCAACCAGGAGAAGGATTCCAGAATCAAAGGACCCAGCTACAACAAGGAACAAAACTAACTTTGATTTGTCACAGGGCAGCTAGGGAGGTAGAAGACAATAAATAGACTGTAAATAACACTAACATCCAAAGTTTTTTAACCTCGGTTTGTTTCGTTTTCTCATAACATTTCGGTACTTTGAGAACTGAAACCAACCAATCAAAATTCAATAAAGTACTCAAAGATTACGAGCGAACGAATAAGATAACTTGGTTATAAAACTTTGGGCACAGATGTAATTTAAAGTCCATTTTCCCCTCCCTCGCTGAAAAATTCATAATTTGACATTGCTCTGCTTAATTACAGTTCTCTAAAGATTTAATGATATAAAATGATTAATTAGATCAAAATTTAACTAATTACCTAGTAGGAATATATTTCAAGAACAGTTACTAAAATAAAATATTGATATATCTATTTATCTAAGCCTAAAATGTTCTCTTATTTGTTAGCTTAAAACATTGCGGGATTTTCCTAAAATCTTCATTGTTTATTGGTTCAATCTGGTAGTGTTTAAACTTTTCCCAAAATAATTTGAATATATTGAATGGCTAATTGTGTTGAACAGCAGGACAATTATTCTCCAATGTATAATTCCTCAAGATCCCAGAGTAAATTATAGCAAAGAAAGATTTAATCCACTTCAGATAAATTACCCATTAATTACTGGAAGGTAGGGGACATTGGGCTGTTTATTACTCTAGTCCTTAAAGTTTTAATAACGTTTTCTTATTAGTTTGCTTAAAACTTTTGAGACTTTCCTAAAACCTTGATTGATTGGTTCAATTTTAATTTAGTAGTGTCCAAAATTTTCCGCCAATAATTTTAATGTAATTTTAATGCGGTGTCCTATCCTAAAAGTTTGTTTTGTGACTTAGGGTGCAACAGCTTTATTTTTCAACGCCACCTCCATTGTAGCTGGCACTTCTTCAAAACAGGTAAAGTGTAAACACAAAATATAAGAATCTCTGGGGGTTTCCTCAAAGTGCTTAGTCGAACACCTAACACCCCCACCCCAACTTATTTTGAAATACATTTATTAAAGTTAGGGGAGGGGAAAGAGTAGTTTCTTTCCTGATATTAATAGTTGCCTTAGTTAATTTAGGTTAGGTTAAATTGGTTAGCCCTGTATGCAGGGTTTGGGCACCACAGAGATAAATGCATAAAAAAATCCCCTCCCAATTTTTCAATTTATTTTAAAAGAAAGGTAATAGGGGGTTCTGTGCTTTGAAGGAAAGCACCGAATTTGCATATGCTAAATTGCAAAAATATGCACAGCAAGGAAAAATTGTAAATAATGCCTGTGTAAGTTTTTGCGTATGGAAAGCTTAAAAAAAGTACTTCTCTTTATAAAGGCATAAAAATCAGAAAAGCATAAACGGATAAGGATCATAAATGAAAATTATTATGCCTTAAATGTTTCCGCCAGCAAAAATTTAGATCTAGATTTTCTCTGCACTAAATTAAGTTGTCAAATAAGATCCATATCCTTCCATATAATTTTTTGAGGGGGAGGGGGGTTGAAATTACACTATCCCTTTTTAAGATAATCTAAGAAAAAAGGTGGCACACCCTCTCCCACTCCCAATCCTTAAAAAATTAAGAAAAAATAAAAAGGGGTTAACACTGTATACCTTATATTTCTGTTAAGGGATACTTTTACTCTTGAGATTAGGCGGGCTGCCCTTTTCAAAATATGTTTATGTTTTCATGATATTTAACATCTCTCTTTGTATGTGTGTTTTGGGGTGTGTGTGTTTCGGCAGGGATATTAAGGGATAAGACAATGGACGATAAATTTATTTATCTCCCCAAGGAAGATAATTAAATTTCAATTTGTCATTATTTAATTTCATATAAAACAATTTTCATTTAATATAAGGGCCCAAGGTTTTTGACCCTGCGAATAAGATAACATTAAACAGTGTTATAAAACTCTGTGTGAAAGTGTAATTTATAGTCCAATGTCCCCTCCCTCCCTGGTATAGGTTCGTAGGTGTTTATGTACTTTACATGCAAAATAGTATAAATTAGAGCAATATTGAAATTACAAGGACACTTCTCCCCAGTACTAGTAAAACAGAGTTTACTAAAGAATAAGAATGACAACATTCATCAAAGCGAAGCTGGCACCATCCTAGTTTATTTCATAAGTGAGACTGACACGCCTCCTATTAAGAAAATAAACGAGTTCAAGGTAGACCCGCAGAGTAATGGCCATCCGGATCTGCAGGGATTAGGTTAGGTTAGTTTATGTTAAAGTTGGATTAGGTAATATTGGATACTGGATAACAGGCTTAAGGCACTGCAGGTTTAGGCCCACAGGGTGAAGGCTAAGGAAAAACGCCCCCCCCCTGTGATGGTAGGAGAGGGTTTTCTTGTTCTATGGGGTTCAATCACGCTCCTCAATCAAAAGGCCCCCGCGAAGCTTAAAAAATCAGGTGGTCAGACAAACGTACAGAAAAAAAGTCGTGTTGACTTCTAAATAATGTTTGATTTTAAATATTCGCTGTTACTCTATATTTTTTAACGTTCGAATGTCTGACCGTCTGATTCGTTGTCTTTCTTGTTTTTGTAGTTTAATAGCAATGTTCTTTTTGATCTAGCGTTGTGCACTTTAATTTGATTTATTCAAATATAAGATTTCCTATGAACATGAATACATAAGTAATATTTATTGTATTCTAAAAACTTTTGTATAATCAGGGTATATGTATATAAAATGTATGTTGTTTCTTAGTAATTGTCAGTTTTTTTATGGTCAGCGTGATGATTCCTGTAACAGTTAGGTATAATATAGAACGTAAAACATCTCATAATCAATCATACCAGAAATTCCATTTATTTCAAAACATTTTTAATATGATATGATTATCCTTTTCATCTAACATTCGGAATTGTAATTTATAAAGCGATTAGTGACTATTTAGTCTTTAGATGCAAGTATGTCCGTATTAAGTATATTATTAACTAAAAAAAACTCAAATTAAATAAAAAATAAAATATAAGTGTAAGAAATATTTAAAAACGTAATATAATGTTAAGTCGCAATATTTGTAATTAAATAATACTTTCTTTAACTTGGTAGGTTTCACATTCACATACCTAGAAGTCTGATCATTAAAAATATTTTTTACTCGGTTCCCTAGTAAGACATATGAACCAAAAAAATCTTTTGTTAAAATTTTGTAAGGTTAAGTATGGGTTAAGAGAGCCACGTAGGGATAGATACCGTAAGAATAGGAATAGGATTAAACATTTATTTTTTTTAAGAATTAGACTCTGAGAACTTCAAGAAGTGACGTAATTCTTTTTATTCTTCCTTTTTTCTCACAGTATATAATTCAAGTAAATTAGAATAATTATTCGTATTATATACAGTTTCTCGCGGATATTAAAATAAAAATGTAAGATTTTTACCAGCGTTGATAGTCCCGTGGGGCCGAAAGCCTGGGCTAACAAAACTAAAATTAATTTTATGATTTTCATTTTAATATTCATAGAAAATTATCTGTAATACTGCTATACATGATTTTTTAGTATGACTGAAAACCGGTTCTAATCCAGCGGATAATAATCGGTTTCGAAGCCATACTGGAAAAGTAATTAGAAATTTGATATTCAAATATTTAGATAATTTATGCAGCTTTTATTGGGAAATAAAATTGTTAATTGAGTTACCATGGATTTTACAGGATAAGGCAATGGATGATAGATTTATGTATAAATGTATTATGTCGATAAAACCCGTTTTGTGGATAAAAATCAAGGTTTAGACACTAATACTTTGAACCAACCAATCAAGATTTAATAAAAGTACCTAAAAATCAGCGTCGCGGAGCTGTTTTATTTTGGTGCGGCTCCAGCTCCGGCTCCGATCTAAAATCAAGAAAAACTCGACAAATTTTTTTCCCCACGTCTATTTTTGACTTTTGGAGGTTTTGAAAGTTCAATTTTTGATGGACTTGAAAAACTTAAAAAGGGCATTTACACATGACAAAACAGAGTTACCAAATTATAATTTTATAAAAAATCTCTTTATTTATATAGTCCGGAGCGGGAGCCGTTTTTTAACGAAAATTACGGCTCCGGCTCCAGCAAAATATGGCGGCTCCCGGCTCCGGCTCCGCAACACTGCTAAAAATTGTAAGCCAAGGAATGAGATAATGTTGTTTGGTTACCAGTATAATTTACAATCCAATATCCCTTCCCCCCCTTGCTTGTTATTTTCGAGGCAAAGTAAATTAATAAAAAATTATAAAAATATTAAATGAAATTGCTTATTGCTGCTATGTCAAGTGTGTGGCATAAATAGTTTAAAAGACAGAACCTACTAACAAGACATTTTTGTGCAAAGTTACTTTAATTAGGTAAAGTGTTTGGGTATGTGATTTGATTCTCTACATTTCCTAATAAAAACCTATATACTCTACAAGACGCTATTCTAATGTGATTCATGAAATAATATCATCTAGGCCCAAGAAGCCTCTAGGGGTGCGTAAATAATGGGGTAGGGGACATTTTTTGGGGTAAATATTCTTTGGAGTGTGGTGATATCCTCCCCAAAATAGTAATAAACCTTTCCTGACTCTATGAGAAGCCTAACTTAAAGGAGAACTATATCGGTTCAGTGGTTAGTGATATCTTTTACTAAACAGACAGATAGGCAGACATCCTGTTACTTTTATATCAAGATAAGAATAATAAAACTGGCATATATTCTGAAAGGATGTGAGCCAATATGAAAGGAATTTAGGACGTGCAGCTGGGGAGGGGAAGGGGTTAGTGGGGAATTAACACCCCCATTAGAAAGAATTTTGGAGATACCTGGAGTCCCTTTTTTTATCCCCTAAGACTAAAAATCTCCTACTCCCCCTCCCCACCCCCCTCTTTATACTGGCATATTTATGTGCACGCGCCTGAATGGATTATGTGTTTAAATTTGCTAGGTGTCAAAATATGTAAAATCTGTTTGATTTATTGTATTTGGTCTTTTAATATATACAAATATTATTTATTCCTTAGCATATCTTTATAATACAAAGTAGAGTAATGTTTATCTGTCTGTCTGTCTGAAGCACAAGATCTCAGCTACTTAAAAAACCGCAAGCATTTTTTATATATTAAATGCTTTATAAATATCAAACTAACATAAAAGCTGCTTTTTTATTTTATTTTTCCGGGAAGGATATAGAGTATTGGAGTATAAATTATACTGGTACCCAAAAACAATCACTGATATAAACAATTAATGTGTGTGTGTGTAGCTATTGTTTTTTAGTGTTTGGACCTAAGAAGTCATGTTGAAGGACGAGACACTTTTGTATAGCCACTAAGGCCAGCTCAAGCGTCACGCTCAAGTACATTATAACTTGACCAGTTGTCTCAAGGGAGCAACTCGTTATTACCAATACCTAACCCTCGCCGAAATTGGCAGGTATCCAAAATTAAGTCACCGTTATGAATGACGCTCTCCGCAGAAGAGCTTGGGATAAGGGTTGTACAAACCACTCAATAATCTCCCTTCTTACACAATGGGGTAATGTACTACGACTGAGAAATTCGGGTTACCATATGAAGACTTGAACTTGAACTCTCACCACCGTAACTCAGTTCGTTACCACTAAGCTACGACGCCCTTTCTAAACAATTGATGATTATATTATATGCTTCATTATTAATAATAAAACTAATATTAAAATTATATTTTCTGGGTATAACTTTGAAAGCATTTGTGTTTAAGAATAATGGGGAAAACCAAATTGTTTGAAAGCTTGAATGGATAAAATTTTATTTATATTCATTGTAAAAAAATGTGAAAATAGGATTTAAAGGTTTTAAGTATTATAAGTTTTCTATAAGACTAAAACTGTTTGGCAAATGATCGTTTATACTTTTACTAAAGATGCCATAACTTTCTTGTCAATTTTTGTTGTTATTGCGGTAAATATTGTTTTATCTGGTATCATTTGAGATACGCCTTACTAAGAACATCCTTTACTTAATTTTCTCCGCCTCTTACTTATGACAACTGAACAAGTGCTCTAAAACTGTTTGTCATTACATGATTTGTTGGTGCTACGCTTCTTATGGTTGTTTTCATTCTTGTTACACTTTGTTTAGATATTGAATGATTGATTTACACCGTCAAATTAGTATTTATTTTTTGCTTTGAAATTTAATATGATACACTTAGCAAAATATTTTATATTTTCCAAGTTATTACATTTGAGATCAAAGTAACCCCTCATTTGTTTACAAATGTGTATTTTACATGAGAAAAAAAACATATTCAGACAAAATTATATTTCATACAACGATAATAGTTAGTTATCGCATTGTATTATAGACAACTATCCGCGGATATTAAAATGAAATATTACAAGATTAAAGTTTGTTTTGTAGCCCTGAGGGGCGCGTAATATAGCTTGAATAGAAACCAGGCAGGTTGGGGGTATTGGACTGTTAATTAAACATGTACCCAAAGTTTGAAACGCTTTTTGCGAATCCTTTAACTTATCCTTAAAAATCCCTGTTTTAGTGTATTTTAATTTAAAGTGGGTTAGACTTCAATGGGTCAATATTATATTCACAGAAATCGTTAGAGCAAATGTATTGCTTTGAAAGCAAGATTTTAATCAAAATATTTGAGAATTGTTTGTTTTCAAAAGTGTAAACAAAACATTTTCAATTTAGCAGCGCAGCAATAACTGATTAACTCCACAATATAGGGCAAAATCCAGGGCGGAAATTGCACCTTCCTCCTATTTTCCACCCCTCACAATGCTTTTAAAAAAATATTGGTTTGTATATTGTTGCGCTTCTAGCCATTCTATGGATATCATTGTTTCATAACAATCAGCAACAATTTTTCCCTTAATACCCACTTACTCTGGTCTACATCCTTAAAACCAGTTTTACCCCTAGTGTGCCCCTACATTAGGGGTAATAATCCATTTGAAGGGTAGTTGCGATACTAAGAAATAAATAAAATTAAACTGCTGGCTGTATAAAAGGTTTAGAATAATCCTTTTTTACAAGTTAATACAATGGTGAGTAGAATCTCTTTAATTGATTGTGGATCACCCATTTAAATAACTTTTTATGACTGTAAAGAAACATCCTCACCAATTAATATAAAACGCGTCAAAACCAAAGACATTAGAAAGTGTTTCTACTGTTGCTATGTAACATTCCAGAAAAAAAAGATAGTCAAAAATAAGGGTAATGCCCTGATCCAAAACATGCTTTACTCATTACCAAGCTCAGATAGGACTTACTCACAATTACGATTTATAAAAGAAATGAATGTCTTCTTTAGTTGGGGCAAACTCTAATGGATATAAAAGATCTTTATAAATAGATTGGTTGGAATTTTGAAAATAATTAGATTTTAATATGTCTATCCTTCTATTGGTTCAAAGGAATGTTTTCCTCTGAAGTTTAAATAGAATTTAATTTTGCAAACTATGTATACTTCTAAATAGAGATACATCACATAAATTAAAAATTTTATGTTCTAAGTTTTAACTTTTAATGTGTCACTTTGAAGAAACGGCGGTTCAACCGCCACTGCTGCCTACAACCGGTACTTTTACATGATTGAAATTTTAAGAGCAAAGTGTCAAATGCAAATAAAAAAAAACCTTATTAAGACAATTGTCAAGTCATTGTAAGCATTCCAATCCCATTTTAAAATCTTAGAACACACAACATTACGGATATTTAGCATTTGGGTCACCACCCCAAGATCTTAGAGAACTTAAAGGCTGAAACTTTTAAAAGGCTAAATGTTACAGATAAACTGACAGCCCATTTTATCCTACGTTTAAGCTAACATTTGAATGTAAAATTACACTGGTACCGAACAACGTTATATTATTCGTTGGCTCATAAACTTTTGCATTTTTATGAAATTTTGTCCCAATAGTTTTAATCTACAAAACGATTAATTTCGTGTTTCATAATGGGGTACGAACATCAATTTATCGTCCATTGTCCCTTAAGATCCCTGTGTGCGTTTCTAATATATTAGAGTTGCAAGTGACAATATTGAGAAAGAAAAGATGCAAAAAAGAGGAAGAATATCAGGGACACAGGGATATGTCAAATGTCAATGGTGGATATAAAAATGCTCTCCCAATAAAGGGGGGGGGGGGTATGGCACCAAGAGGTTAAAAAATGTTTAAATGGCATTTACAATTC
>LS057197.1:0-11223 GCA_900241095.1 Acartia tonsa
CGTACGTCCATTTTAAACATGTTGATTTTTTTTACATTTTTAACAACAAATTTGTATGTGACCTAATTATCCGATTATTCTGATTTTTGGTATACTGATTCCTGGGATAACAAAGTACAATATTATAAGCGAAACAACTCTATAATCAAGTCCTAAAAATGTAAGTATTTTCTTAAACATTATCCTGCATCAAGCAATTTTTGAACAAATTTACTTACAATCTTGCTTCGACTCTTATACATTTATATTCTGATTATTCAGTTCGGACACTAAACAAGTGTTAATGTCCGTTAGTCCTATCGTTTCAGAGCTTCGCTTTTATGGATGTTGTCATCCTTGTTATTGTATGTGCGTAGGTGACTTGGTGTATTCCCTTAAAGTGCCTAGTTAAGCACAGACCACCCTTAAAGGGACTAAGAAAAATGTATAAAAATTCAGGGAGGAAGGGAGGGGACAATAGGCGATTAATTCAATTTAGGAGTTTTGCTGAAAGGCTATGAAAACCAGATTTATCCAGAAAATATGAAGAAAATTGTAAATTATTAACTTCCACCAAAATTCAAAATAAGACAAAGGGTTCCTAGATTCTTTATTACACAAATATCACAGTAAAGTTTCTAGACATGAAATGACATTTTCTTGGAAAAAAAAATTTTGTTAGAACCAGCCGAAATAATTTTATGCTATATAATTTTTTGGTCTGCTAGAAATTGTGTTAATTATTCGGGTTTTTTTTATTTTTTGTCTGTTATGATCATAACAAATTCCTCAGCAATTGTGCTCTAGTACCCAAAGTCCCCAAATTCAGACTAAATACTTTATGAACACTTTAAGCTGGTACCCAAGGTTTGAGACCCTAATATATTGAATATTCAATCCATTGTCCCCTCCCTTCCTCCCAAACTAAAATTGTTTTCAAGTGATATCTCATTTATTAAGTGTGAGGTAAGGGTTGATTTTTGTAATGCAAGGTTGTATCAGGTTCGAAACCATGCCGCTGGGTAGCCAACACAGACTTTGGGAAAACTGTCCGACGGATTTTTTAAATTTCAGCCTGTGTACAAAGTTATTTAAGAAAAACCAGTTAAATCAAAAACAACCTGGAGGATGGAACTCCTACCTGAACTGTAAAATGAGAAAATCTCATCTCTCAGCGATGCCACAAATTATGCCCAATCCAAAGAAGATTGGAGAACCATTGTGCATGGCCTATGTTCTAACAAGAAGTAAATGGCAATAATGATAATAAAATAGATAAATGGCAACGTACCTGCATCGCTATCTCCCCAAAGTAACATGATAGGAATTCTTATTTTACTCAAACTCTTTAACCATCTTCTTTCAAATATTTGCCTAAGATTTTTTAAAAATGTCTAAATCTAACAAGAATAATTTTAGTTACAAGTAGCGCAACAATTTTGGTGATTTCCCTTAAAGTGCTACCCTCATCCTAATATGTCCTACGAAATTTCATAATTTTTCAATTGCAACAGAAACAAGCTAACAATATTTTTTTTCGGAAAAAAAATAACGTAGAGTAAATGTAAAATTAAATGATCCATATTTAAATTTTAAGTTGGTATTGACAATGAATTTATAACATTCATAAATCTTTATTTTAAAGTAACAGGATATCTATGTGCGTGTCTGTCTGTAACAAATATTCTCGCTTTCCGTTTTTGTAGCTTTTTAATGTAGCTTCTCTTAGGTCCTGGAAAGGTGTATAACTATTTTAGGGAAGGGTACCACCACCCTCCCAAGACATATCACCCCTAGAAGAAAATGACAAAACCGAGAATTTTTTTTATTTTGCCTTTTAAAACAAAAATTTACTTCCCAACCCCAATCTTTGCCTCAAGTGCCCCTAGAGATCTTCAGGGGGTGTAGCAGCTAGTTATAAAGTATGTCAGCAAACCAGGAACAAAAATATAATAATGAGATTTTGAAATAATATTTTCACCTGTCTCTTAGATATGAGATTGTTAAATATGTTATTCTATTTCCATTTCTGTATCTAAAATAAATAAAATTTTGTTTTAAATTAAAAAATAATTAGGGTGGTGTAGGTCTAACACTTAACCAATAGCCTAAACCATGCTCTGGAAGCGCTGGAAAGTGTCATGTGTGACACCATAAAAATAGGTCTATTTTCCATCTCTTTTTAAGGGTTCTCATTCCCATTTCTCCTCTTATCCCTCCTTTTTAGACGTATTTTTATGACGTTACACTTGATACTTTCCAGCGCTTCTCTGCTCTGTACCAAGCACCCCTAACATTTTTTTATCCAGCATTTTAAGAGGTACCAAATGTTCTTCTTTTTAGGGTAAATAAATAAACACTTTTTGGAACATATATGAAGATTCCCTAAAAACGAAAAACTTATCAGTCCAGCAGTTGACAAGATCTGACAAGACCGACAAACCTCCTAAAGGGACAAACGTATTAATGCGACAAATGTCCTAAAACGCGACAAAGGGACAAACGTCCTAATGTGACATCTCTTAAGTAAAACCTCCTAAAAAAAATTTAATTTTTAAATCTTCCAAACATTATGTACTAACAGTGAAACAATGTAAAAATCCAATCCAATATGGCGATAAAACACATAGGGACGAAATTCAAAACCGAAATTTATTTCTTGAATAACTTTGTCCACAGGGTGAAATTTAAAAATCCGTCCGACAGTTGTCCCAAAGTCTGTGTTGGCTACCCAACGGCATGGTTTCGAACCCGATACAACCTTGCATTAAAAAAATCGACCCTTACCTCACGCTTAATAAATGTGATATCACTTGAAAAAGTTTTTAGGAGGTTTTACGTAAGAGATGTCGCATTAGGAGGTTTGTCGTTTACGAGGTTTGTCGTTTAGGACGTTTGTCATTTAGGAAGTTTGTCGGATTAGGATGTTTGTCGCATTAGGACGTTTGTCGTAGTAGGACGTTTGTCAGTGTACCCAATAAATATAGAAGAACTTGATACCTAATCTAAAAATTGGACAATAAGAACACATAATACAAACAATTCGGCAATTTTATTGGCTACAAATGTACATATATTGGTACAAATGAGAATTTAAAAAAAATTTTAACAATAAAGGATAAGTCAACTGGACAAAGTGTCTTAAAATTAAGCTATGTGACGTCATAAAAATGAGGGATTATCTATCTCATTTTTAAGGGTTTTTTCACGCTTCTTCTCTCTTCTTTCTCATTTCTATGACGTCACATGGCTGATTTTTGAGACACTTTGTCCAGTTACAAAATAAGTCAGCTAGCTTTTGGGAAATTATATCGTTCAAAGTTTCGTCGCTCGTATTACTGGAATGAATCTTATGTGACTAAATTTAAATTTTCGTCTGCTAGAAATTTCTTTTAAGTTTGACGGATTTTTTAGTCTTACAAACCATCTAGGATAATACATCTATTTCTACAACCTTTACTTTCCAGAAAAAGACTTTATGTTTCCAAGATTTTTAACAGGATACTGGTTTAGTATTATTAAAGTATCCTTTTTGGGTCGAATAAGTAGAGTAGTTATTTATCGCATTGTATTATAGACAGCTTCCGAGGATTTAAAAATGAAAAATAAAAGATTAAAACCGGACCTTCTTTATGATTTATATTTAATATTCGTGGAAAATTGTCTGTAACACAATGCTATACATTTTTTAGTATGGCTGAGAACCGGTTCTAATCCAGCGGATATTAATCGGTTTTAAACCATGCTGAACAGTTAATTAAGTCATGTTAGAATTATTCTATTGATTTCAAACTTAAGATGGATTCCATACTTTTTATAAATTCCCCTACTTACTGTTAGTCTCATGACCAACGTAAACTAATTGATGAGTAGCTTTACTACTCGCAACTTAAGAACATAATTTTAAAAGCTTTGATATTAAATGAACCCTATCCCCAGAAATAGTTGCATATTACTTCTAAGAAACTTTATTCCATATGTGTTCGCTTACAGGGATCTAAAGGGATAAGACAATAGCTGATAAATTAATGTACATTCCTAATAATGCTACACAAAATTACCCCTTACAGTTAGTGGTTGAAATATTTGAAGGCATGACTTAATAATCAAAATTTAATAAAAAAAAGTCTCCAAAGTTGTTAATCCATCGAATGAGAATAAGTTATTATAAAACTTTGGGGACTAGTGTAATAAATAGCACAATATCCCCTCCCTCCCTGGTTCGCTTCTATGAACTAAATTATCAAACTTTCAACACAACAAAACCTTTATAAATCTATAGAATTATAGAAAGATTCTCTACTCTAGTTTGTGTCTGTCTAATACAAAATTTTAGGTAAGAAGGAGACATTGGATTGTATTTGTAAATTACACTGGAACCCAAAGGAATATAACCATTTTACAGTGATCAACTGAAAATTGATTGACCATTTCTTCCCTAATTTCCAAAGTTGTACAACAGATAACCTAACAATTGCAAAAGCTATTTTTAGTTACTCCGGTCAAAGGGAAAAGCGATATAATTTATAAACGAATTATACATTCTACATTCAAAAATTTAATTTTTTAATTTTTAATTTTTAGCTAGTAGGAAATATTGAGATAGGATGAGGGTGCTATGTACACAATCGGAAACTTAAATTCAGCTGACATATAAAGTTATAGTTTGCAATGGATTTATTATTACTTGGATATTACACCAGATTATCATGTACTAAAAAAAAGTTACCTTAAAGCTGGCTAAAATTAGGAAAATTCACCTCATCCACCCCCCCTTCTACTGGATGAACGAACTAACCATTAATTGATGTCAAAGTTGGCATTTAGATTGACGACAATTCTTCCCCCTGTTATTACATCCACGTATGTTATATATACATTTGTTTTGCTGGAGGGGTTTTATTATAACGTTTTCTTATTCGTTGGCTCAACAACTGTGGGGACTTTTATTGAATTTTAATTGGTTGGTTCATTAACATGTCAACCAATAATTTTAATCTACATAAAGGGTAAATTTGTTTATTATTATTGGGGATGTACTTACACCAATTTAACTGTATTGTATTATCCCTGTTTATCTCTTTGGATTATGTGCACATTTTAAAGATATTATTTTGCAGGAGGGATGTGGCAATAGCACTAACAACTATACCCGCGCCTCAACAGCAACCAGCAGGGAAAATGTGCTGCGAGACAGCAGCCGAGATAATATGATTAGGGACAGCTGCAGCCGAGATAATTTGATCAGCCGGGACAGCATCTCAAGAACTGGCAGTCTTACTGGTATTAATTCAGGTTAGGTTACTTCTTGGCGGTTTCCCACAAAGTGCCTTCGTCCCCTCTGCCTATCCCTTATTTTGGAAATAAATTGAATATACGATGTACGAGGTAGGGTACTTTTTTTGTTCTTAACTTTAGGACAGGTTATGTCAAAGAATTAAAAGCTGTTCGATTGAAAAAAATTACAGTATATTTTCTTAAAGCAAAACATGGCTTTATTTTTTAGTACTTGTTTTTGATTAACTGTTGATTTTTAGTAACTTCCGTTTACCAGTAACTTTATATTATAGAAATACTCAATCGGATCGGTAGATATCGACCTTAAGGAAAAGACAAAATATCCTTACTACTTTATATAATAGGATACATAAATAAAATGATGATCCATTATTTGTTTTAAAAAGCTTTGCTTTTTCTTTTCCCTCTGAAATTAAGATTATAATTTCTAAACCTTACTTTTTTCTATAGAATCAATTTAGTTTGTTATTGCCGCGCTACAAATGGACACATAATTAACTTGTTTTTGATTTACTGTTGATTTTTATTACACACTGCAAATTTTGTTGCGTGCCTGCCCCGACTTTTAAGCTTTAATCCATAACCCTTTACAATAGATTTATTATTACTTGGATCTTACACCAGATTATCATGTATTCCAATGAAGTGAGACTTGTAGCGGGCAAAAATTATGATCCCCCACCTCTTCACTTTTTACCCCGTACCCTCCCCTTCTACTGGATGAATGAACTTTCCAATAAATGACAGGGGAAATAGCATATTAAATTGAACACAATTTTTTCCCTGTCATAATATCCACTTATATTCTACTTCCATTCCCATAACACTCGATAATTGTTATGTCTTTGCGAGTCAGGGGTCTACAGGGATAGGACAATGGCCGATAAATTGATGTGCGTCCCCAATGATGATACACAAAACTACCCCTATTGTAGGATACAATAAGTCATTGAAACGTTTGGACATTCAACTTAATTAACCAATTAAAATTCACTAAAAACCAAAAAATTGTTAAGCCAACGGATAAGAAAACTTTAATTTAAAACTTTGGAGGACTTGTGTAATAAACAGCCCAATGTCCCCTCCCTCTCTGATTCTTTGGTAATTACGGTGACGATATTCATTTCCTTTAAAATTTGACTTTTGTGGGTTTTTTTTTGCACTTTGACACTTTGTGCAGGGGTGTTGAGCTGTATTTTTAGTAGCGAAGCTACTCTATACTTTGAAATGTCCGTCTGTCTGTATTTTCGTCTGAAACGTTTTGGGGGTAACGTAATTTTCTCAGCTTCTATAAAAGATAGACGGCTGATACTGTTTTAGGCGGGTTTTTAGCTACTTTAATATTTCTTTTTACATTTTTCGGCCCCTAGGGCTTACAAAACTGGTTTTAATTTTATTTTTTTTATTTTAATATTCGCGGAAAGCTGTATATAATACAATGCGATAAACAACTTATCATTGTCTTAATAATAAGAATAAAACAAGGATGACAACATCAATAAAAGCGAAGCACTGAATGACAAGGTAGGACAAACGGACATTAACACAAGAGTCCAAGTAAAATTGTAAGTAAATTTGTTAAAAAACTGCTTGATACAGTTAAATGTTTATGGATATACTTACATTTTAGGAATCAAAATCATATCAATCGGATAATTAGATCACATAAAAATTTGTTGTTAAAAAAGTAGAAAAATCAACATGTTTAACATGGTCGTACGGACATTCTGGCAATGATTATAGAGTTGCTACGCTTTCTAAATCGTACCTAAATACTAAAGGAATCACCAAGCAAAGTTTAAATCGATAGGACAATTCTAACATGCCTAAATTAACAAAAAAAGCCATCCTTTCAGACGTCCGGACCGTCCCTAATTATAGAAAAGCTTCGCTTTTAAAAAGTGTAAGATTATTTAAATTGCAAAACATCTTACTTTTTGTTTCCAAGTTATACAAGTCCACTTTTCAATTTGTACTTAACACTTACTTAACAATTTAGATTGAAGATTTAATTTCTTAGACGTGTTTACCCCCAAATTGTGTAACATATATTTAATCGAATGAGAAGACTCTGTAATTGTAAGAAAGTAGATAATATTGAAACGAAGTAGAAAAGCATTTCATAGAAAAAAATAGTATTGTTTGCATGTATTGTAATAATGGATATATGTATATATTATTACTTGGATGTTACACCAGATTTTCATGTTCTCTGATAAAGTGAGACTCACAGCGGGCTTAAAAAAAACTAAGCCCTCCAACCACTTCCTTTACGCCATCCCCTTTCCTCCTACCGGATGAACAAGCTGACCAATAAATGAGTTCGATGTTAGCAACCTAAATTAACAACAATTTTCCCCCTGTCATGATATCCAAATATATTCTATATCAATTAGTGTATAACAGACAGTTTTCCAAAAATATTAAAATGAATATCATAACTCTAATACCGGTTTTGTTAGTCCGGGCCTTAGGCCCCTCGTAGCTAACAAGACTAAATTTTAACTAACAATTTTTAATTTTAATATCCGCGAAAAGCAGTCTATAACAAGATGCGATAAATAACTATTATGATTTTTTGAAATGAAGACTCTCTACATTTAGTGAATATCCATTCGTCCGTCCGTAACGAAGTATCTCTAAAATTACTTTTTTGTGTAGCTTCTTTTAATGGATGATGTCTTCCTTGTTTACAATGCAAATATAAAAATCAATAAACAAAAAGCGAAATTAAAATGGCTTTAATTTAAAAGAAAAAAAAATACTTTTATTTGATTAATTTGGCAGTGATTACACTTTAGATAATAGCTAGAAACAGGAAATAAGGAATATGATTTTTTACTCATCTACCGACAGCAATGCTTTATTTTATACCAGCAGTTTCGCTCATGACATCTAGGGGCTTTCCTTTCCTTTTTCTTTATCTCAAGCTTTTTTAATTAAAAATAAGATTAAAAGAAGGCAGATATCATTCTACTTTGTATTATACATTGATAGCAAATTTGCTCCTAACATCTTATTTTATTCATCTCCTATGTTTGTTAATCATATACAATTAAAATACATTTATAGTTTATGTCGAATATTTTGGATTTAAATGATTAACAACAAAAATAAAATTTTTTATTAGACCATTTGGAAGTTTAACCAACATTTCTCAAAACTAGATAAAAAAAACCGCCTGGGACCTTTATGAAGATTTCCTGAATAAGTAAAAACAGAGTTTAATTAGATCTGTTGGTATACATGAATTTAAAGTATTATTATTGTTATCCAATTAAACCTATCCTAATGTCCCTGGGTGAATGAAAGTGTTGAATGTTGTTAATCCTGTCTAAATTAAACCTATCCTAATGTCCCTGGGTGAATGAAAGTGTTGAATGTTGTTAATCCCGTCTAAATTAAACCTATCCTAATGTCCCTGGGTGAATGAAAGTGTTGAATGTTGTTAATCCTGTCTAAATTGTTATTTTATGGAATTGGCAATCTGCCCCCCAAGATAGTGGGCCATCATGTCCGCTAACTTGCAAATAAATGGTTCTGCAAATAGCACATTCATAAAACTATCAACTATTTAAAGAAAGAACAATAGCAAATTCATTATAATATTGCATCTAATGGCTATATATTCGAAGGACAGAAAAATAGCCAAAACCATCTCAGCCACTATAAGAAGCCCAATTGTAAAGGAGAATCATATCGGTTCGGCGGTTAGTGAGATTCTTTGCTGCAGACAAAAAGCTTACTATTTTATAGTAAGTAGCATCTAGGGGCTCTATATTCGAAGGTATTTGGAAGGGTAGAAAAAAAACCTAAAGCATACCCAGACTTATTTATAAAAATAAAATTGCCAAAACCATCTCACCAACTATAAGAAACCTAACTGCAATAACCTTAAATAAAATTTCACTCATAGTAGAATGCAAATTTTGTACATAGTTTTAGATTCTCAGAATTCAAATCTGATATTTAAATATTTAGAATTTTTGGGCCTTTCAGCAAATTTGGTTTTATAATTTTCCCTCTAGGAAATTATTTAAAAATTGGTTTTCAGGTTTTTTTTGTCTGCTAGTATATTTGCAAAAATTATTTGCCAAGTTTACTTTAATTGAAAATGGACAACAACCAAACAATAAAAAATAATGGATAAAGAATATACGTGGATATTATTAGTAAAAATTTAGGTTGCTAACATTGAACTCATTTATTGGTCAGTTTATCGATTGTCTTATCCCTTAAGATTTAATGGCCAATTTTATTCTAAAAATTATTTTGATTAATTGAAGAATTTCCAACGAATAATCCTTCGCTACTTTTTATATATCTGAATCTGAACTTGTTTAGTATTTATTTATTCACGGCTATAAAGGGATAAGACATATGCCGATAAATCTATGTATATCTACAATGATGATACACAAAATTACCCCTTCTGTAGATTATTGTTTGAAAAGTTTGGACACGCAACTTCATGAACCGAATAATCAAAATTCATTAAAGTTTTCAAAGTTGTTAAGCTAACAAATAAAGAAACGTTACAGACCATAGACCCCTCCCTTTCTTATTTATTGTCCAGTTCGTGAAACTTTTCTTAACTAGTGCATGTGTTTGGCTTTAAATAAAGCAGGAAGGGATAGTTAAATAATAGACATAGTATATCTGGTCCACCTGACCTCAAAATTTGACAAACTTAAAAAGAAAATTCTAGCAGACAAACACCATCATTAAGTTTGTTATACACGATTCGTTCTAATAATACAAGCGACAAAATTTCCCGAAAGCTAGTCTTGTCCTCAGAAATTCAACTATTCATAGCAGACTTATATTACTCGGTTTGTCCTGTCAGTAAATTAATAAAAGTGACATGTAATTTAAAATATTATTTTTTAAATTTTCGATCGTTAGATATTTTCATACAAATTCTAGTGAAAAACGTTTATCCCTGGTGTTATAATTAAGTATTCTTGCTTAGAACTGCATGATTTTGCTATGTTTTGTAAAATGCATAAAACCCCCTTTCATAATTAAATTTTTTTCAAAAATCAAACATGCTTTCTTTCCCTGTGGTGAATTTAATCATCTTACTTAACCTATCCTAAACAAAAAAACAAAAAGGGGGGGGGGTTTGCTCCATTGGTAATATATGGGATATTTTCCAATGGTCTTCATTAAGACAAATGCAGCATTCTTTTTCTTTCCTAGTATATTGCACTTTTAGGTTCTTGAACAATGACATTAAATAATGGCACAGCTTTATATTATATCAATACTAGCGGTTATGCTCCTAGAGGCCTTTAGAGGCACTTGAAGTGTGGTGGAGTCAAAATCCGCTCATTCTCTTGGGAGGTGGTCATTGTACCTTTCTCTAAAATATTTATAATCCTTCCCAGGACCTATGAAGAGCTAAGAAGAACCATACTGGTTCACCGTTAGCTAGATCGTTCAAGACAGTATACAGGCTGTCATACAGACTAAGATCATGTTACTTCAATATAAAGGTGACTAGCTGAAAAAAATTAATATACATACATAGATGCACCTATGTAAAAGTAACAGGATCTCTTTACATATAACCCCACAAAAAAATCGTACTTTAATTTTGAAACTAAAAAAATGGAGGTTTCGATCCCCCCTCCCTCACCTAAAGTTTCACTAGAGGTCTCTAGGGCCGTAGCTTCTAATATACAGATAACATTTAACATCTATAATACAAAGTAATACGATGTCTGTCTGCCTGAAGCTTAAGATCTCAGTAACCACTGAACCGATTGGACTCTACTCTTCAGGGAATATACCTACTGGTCCTGGGATGGTTTTAAGTTATTTTCTTGGGTGGTGGGACACCCCAAACCCCCAAAAAAATGAAAAATACCCCCGGCGGGGGGGGGGGGGGGGGGGGGGGGGGGGGGGGGGGGGGGGGGGGGGGGGGGGGGGGGGGGGGGGGGG
>LS057198.1:0-11222 GCA_900241095.1 Acartia tonsa
GTTGTGCCCCCCTTTCCAAATGTGCAATATAGTTAATGATAACAAATAGAACCACCGAGACAAATATCTTTACCTTACAGCAAGAACAAAATAGGCTGTTTCTAACAAACTTTTAAAATATAAGATAGCAATTGGATTTTTTATTTTGTTTCTGTTGTAAAAATTTATATTTTTCGTGGATTGGGAATTTTTATTCCTCGGGTGACTTCTCTCAGGGTATTGTTGTACCCTCTCCATAAAAATAGATGAGAACCTTCCCCGAATATATTTGAATGGAGATTTCTTGAAGGGAGAACCTAAACAGTTTTCGTTAACTTAGATAAATAGCCTACCTATTTAATACATAATAGGATATCATTAAAATAATCAACAAAATATTTGCTGTTATGATTTCCATATATACTCCATAATAAATGTATGAAGTATAGATGTATAACCCAGATAAGTACCTGGTTCCAGTTGTGGAGACCATTTTTGTCTACTAGCAAATTGCTTTGCTCTTTTATGGTGATTTGGCTGTTTTAATATTTCTGACAATAATGATTGATATTCAAAGACCCAATTAAAAGTCTGCATAGGGTCCCATCCCTGTAAACATACATTTATTTAATCCTTGCCCCTTCTATAGTTTTACTTTAATTGCATTATTTGCACCAAATGTTTTTAATAGATTTTTAGATGATTCGTAAAAACACTGAAAATAAAAGAAAATAAAGTTCTTAGTTCGAGGGGGAGAGGAAAATAACATGAAAATCCTTTTATTTTACACATCATTCCTTACAATTTCATTTTAGTCTAGGAGAAATTTAACAACATTTTAGGGTAATTTTCCTATATTCTGTCAAATTATCAATGGAAGATGATTAAAGTCCCTCAACAGATTAAGACATCATACGATAGAATAGCCAATGAGAGCCCAGTATACACTGTAATTGACCAATGGTAACATTTATGCTGGCTGGAGCCGTTTTTTTGCGAAAATTACGGCTCCGGCTCCAGCAAAATATGGCGGCTCCACGGCTCCCGGCTCCGGCTCCGCAACACTACCAGGAACTGCACCAGACCCAAATATTCTGTTGAATAATTCCGTCCATAATTTATGACTCATTTCTTTGTTGGTTTCATAAATGAGTTATACTGGCGAAGTTAAATCTTATATTTTTTTTGTTTTCCAAAACCTTTTTTTGAGATTAGTGGCTGAATTGTAAAACTTTTTTTTTCTTGGGGCAAATCTTTCATCAAAATTATAGAACACAATAATTCTAGAGGGTAAGAATTAGACGTGGATTTAATCTCCATTGTTCTATACCTTACTGCTTCCAGTCATTTCTAATATCAAAGCTCAGGAAAATAGATACAATTTATAAACAATATCTGCACTTTAAACTCACTACCTCGTCTGTTTTATATCGTTATTTTCAAAAAATAGCTGTTACGCCCCTAGAGGCTTCTAGATGCACCCGAGGATAAAGGGTTGTAAGAGTCATCCCTTCACTGCTAATTTAAGTTTTAAAGAGAAATATTTAGAAAAAATGGGGTGAAAGGCAATTTTTTTCTTCTTCTGTGGGTGATTTCTCTTTGGGGGTTAAGGTACCCTCCCCATAAGAGCAGTAAACCTTCCCAGACCATATAAGAAGCTTCACTGGAGGAAAGGAGAACCATATCGATTATCATAAGGATAAACGCTATTATAATTATCAGATATGTGCGTGTGTGTATGTGAGTATGTACATTTCAATGTGTGTATGTTTGTCAAATGAGACACAATTCCCTGCAAACTGTTAAATTAGCCAGCAAATTCATACAAATGCAATTTCCCAATATTTAGATTTAAACCCCCCTTTATATGCAAAAATATGAATTTGTGTATTTATCTACCTATTAAAAAAATATATAATAT
Organism: Acartia tonsa; assembly: GCA_900241095.1. NCBI lineage: Eukaryota > Metazoa > Arthropoda > Copepoda > Calanoida > Acartiidae > Acartia > Acartia tonsa. The sequence goes on from LS057198.1 coordinate 1,901, forward strand.
ATAGTATATTTGTCAATTGTCAATTGATTAAACTATGGGGAGGGTATCCCCACCATCTAAAGAGAAATAGCCGCTAGAAAAAATATCTCCCTCCAGAAAAAAAACCAACATTTTTCCTTTTTAAACATAAAAGCATAAAAAATTACCTAAGGTGTCCCTAAAGGCCTCTATGGGCGTAGCCGCTGGTTTATCAATAAGAAAAAACTCTTATTTTCTTATTTTTTTCTAAACTGATATTCTTGTTATGGTTGTATATATTCACGGCGCTGCGTAATATCATTTGTCATGAAAGTATGACATATAGAGTTAGCAAATATTGTTCAATTATGTTATGCTTTTTAGAAGGGATATTTTTTTTTCCTTTTTTAGTAGCAAAACTTCTCTTTAATCGAAATAACCGTTTGTCCCTCGGTACGTCTGAAACATTTTTAGGGACAAAGTGATTTTCTCTATGCTCCTATTGAAGATAGACGGCTGAAACTTCTTGTCAACATTTCTATCATTGTGCAGCATAAATAAGCCTAAACTATCCATGGCGGACGGACTGCTTTAAGCCGCTTTTCAGCTGCTTTTACATTTTACAACTAATTGGTTCCGTTTTTGTAACAAATAACAGCTGAAACTTCTCGTAAACATTCTCATTTTTATGCAGCATGATTAAGTATCAAACATCTATGGCGGTCGGACTGCTTTTAAGCCGCTTTTAGGGGCGTATCAGATAGAAATATCTAAATCAAGAGGTAGTATGTGAGCAACTTTATAACATTAAAAGGAAAATGTTTGAAGATTATATGTAGATTCATTTCCCTGAGGGGACTTCAACTTTACTCATGCTAGTCAAAACTAGTACACAAAATGAAATTCTTAAAATTAAAGTAGAAACAAAACTTTAAAATATATAATGAAAAAACAAGTAAATAAATGAATAAAGTAAATGATATATTTAAAGCAGCTTTTTCCTTATTCCCGTATCAAATGTCTTTTATTTCAAAATGATTGAAAGGAATTACAATAAATATATGTATTTTCTATCGTCAAATGCCTTGCTTTAGTCTAGAACACAAATCAACAATAATAAAATAACGATTGAGCTTTTTACCTTTGAATTAAAGTCTTTTTTATATCATACTTATGACTGTACTACCTGTGTTGAACTGAGTGTTTTATCGTTTCTGCAAAAATAGCTTAATAATCATACATTTTTATAATGGCAAAGTTTTATTTAGGATGTAAATGTTGTTTCATTTTCAGTTATATCAAAAAGTTTTATGGATGCTTAGTTTTATAGATAATGATATCTTTACTTAAATTTTTTATAAACATGAGAACATAATTACATAAATTACTGGTTAAATTATTATTTACTGTTTTAAGACTTTTTTGGAGGGTCTTTCACATAAAGTGACCCCTTTTTATTTTGAAATAAATTGAAAATGAAAACGAGGGGGAGGGGTTTGCTAGTTTTCAGTATGTTTGATTTTTACAGTGATTTGGTTAAGTTAGGTCTCATTCGTTACTGTGTATCCCATAGGATTAGGGCACTGCAGTTTTAGGCATATCGGGTTAGTCATAGTAATAAGATTACCTCTCAATTTTTTTTATAAAGTTAAGGGAGGGGGAGGGGTATCAATGCTCAACAGCTTACTTTAAGTGAAAGGTATTTTTTACGGAATTGCTAGAACATATTGAAACAAACCCCTGGTCTATGTTTCTCCTTTCAATTTAAATGCAAATAAATTGAACTGTTGAGCGAGGGTTGGAAACAGAAAAGGAATGCTCACACATTATTACCAAGATATATCTTTTGTTATAAAGTAACGGGATGTCTGTGTGTAGGACCAATAAAATATTGAGAATGCTTGACCTTTAGTTCCATAATTTTCGTCAATGGCAGGTTTCATAAAAGGTTTTATTATATTTGGAAGACAGCCCTCCCCCATGGAAATATGGTCCTGAAAAGAAATTCATACACTTATAACAATACATTGATGTAGGTGGGTACCCCTAACTCTGCTCTTAATACAAAGGATCTAGAGTTTAAGGGCGGAGCCTATAATTAATTCTAAAAAGGGGTATTTTGAACATTTTAATTTTATCATCACTAGATCACTAATTTATTAATTTATTATCCCTCCAATGTATTTTTTTTTACAATTCTATGGTCAGCAATTTTGAATCTCATATCCCCCCTCCTCCCCTACACACTTCTTGATTTAAATTTATCCCGCTTATATGTTTGTATTAATTAATTCATTTTTGAAAAAAATCCATAAACTTTTTTTTTGTTTTGAATGAAAACTTCTGAAAAGGTTTGTGTGTAAGTGTTTAGATTAAACAGGGACATGGGACATTCGGAAATCTTTTATGTTGAAATAATCTTTTTTAAAAGCGAAGCTTTTCTATGATTTAGAAAGCGTAGCAACTCCATAATCATTACAAGAATGTCCGTACGTCCATTTTAAACATAATGATTTTTTTTCTTTTTTAACAACTAATTTTTATGTGATCTAATTATCCGATTGATCTGATTTTTGATATGTTGATTCCTGGGACAACAAAGTATAATATTATAAGCGAAGCAACTCTATAATCAAGTCCTAAAAATGTAAGTATGTCTATATACATTATCCTGTATTAAGAAGTTTTTCAACAAATTTACTTACAATTTTGCTTTGACTCTTATACATTTATATTCTGATATTCAGTTCTAACACTATATAAGTGTTAATGTCCGGCTGTCCTACCGTTTCAGTGCTTCGCTTTTACTTGTTTCATTGTTATTTATATTTATTGTTTCCTTATTGACATTATTTTGATAAATAATATGTTTTATAAAAGATTATTCTGTGAATAATAAATAATTATTAAAAGATATTAAAAGACTAAGATTCTGCTGCTGTATTCAAAGGGTTTAGGGGAGTGAAGAAAAATGGCCTTAAATATTTCTTAGACTTAAATCTAATACAAAATACACCATCGTAGGACTTATGTGAAGCTTCCCTAGCATGGAGAACTCAATCAGTTCTGAGAAAATATAATTCATCCTTTAAATATAACTATCAAATTATTTGAGTTTTAAGGTATAATCAAAATTATTTCTTGAATTGTAACTATATTTTTATAAACATTAATTTATTAATAAGTATATCTTCAAAAGAAACTTGTTTAAAGCGAAGCTTTACTATAATTGATGTCAGTCCGTCCGTTTGTAACAGATAGTTCATATAATTAATTTGAACATGTTAGAATTGTTCTATCTATTCAAAACTTTTGATGATGATTCCTGTAATAGTTGTGTAGGTTTTAGAAATCGTAGCAACTCTATAATCGTTACCAGGAAGTCCGTACATACATTTAAATTTAATACAGCCAGATTTGTTTTAGATTTTTACAATTTCTCATACATCTGATTATTTACAATGATTTGTAGGACAACAAAGTACAACATTTTAAGCGAAACATCTGTTCAATCAAATCTGTTTGATTTTTTGTGGATGTAGTCATCTTTGTTGAATTAAAGATTAACTATTTTACCAATTCCAAATTGTATGTCTAAACACGAAAGGGCAAAAATGTTATAATACTTTGAAACCCTGTATGATGATTCTTGTAACAATTTAGCATTTTTTGTACTTTCCTCTAAATATCTTAACTCCTTCCTAGCGAATTCTCCTTTCATTAATTTGACATCCACGTTTTTTTAAAGTAATCTATTTACGTCACCTTGACTATAACAAAATGTTTAATCTTGATATTTTTAACAAACCAATTTCCTATATAAAAATGAAAATAGATATATTTGTTTTATCTTGATACCAATCGTGTTTTGTGTGTAAGTTTTTGCTATAGTTCCAATTCAATTGTTCATTCTTAACACCAATTTTTTTAAGTATAAATAGATGGACAATCAAAAAGTCTAAAAAAAAACAATCTTACGTAGTTAGTGCTTTTTAAAAATTTTAAGCAAAATGTTTAAAAGGACCTTTAAGTATGACGTACTGAGTCAAGTGTTATACTATTTGGTAAGGGGTATATTCTTGAAAAAATAAGTTTTCTATCTCATTTTGCAGCCGAGATAATCACATATTTCTTCTAGGGTTACAAAGTAAACTATACAGCAGTTTCGTTCCTAAAAACAACATCTAAAGCGATAAATAAATCCTCCTTTTTATGTCCAATTAACCGGGATGGTGGGTTAGAAAACGCCCAACAGACAACCAACTCTTTGATTGCACAACTTTTGTCTGGGAGTCCTTCATGATCATAAGTTAACGCCTGTTCAGGGCCAAGGTATTTCCCCTGATTTAACTGCATCCGACATATCAGTAGTAGGAACCTTTTTTAACATCTTTAGCTATGAGTTGGTGTTGCGACGAGATTCGAACCTATCAACTCCCCGATGGCGAGTGTACTGCAACGATGTTTTTTTTTTGGTTGTTTGGTATAGATTCTAAATTTGGAAAGAGACACATTCGTGGCAGGATAATTTGATAAAATAGAATATCAATAATTGATTCTAGCCTCAAGTACCTATAATCTATCTATTTATCTGTCTGTATGTCATTGTCTGTCAATTATATCTATTTATCTACATATCTATTTATCTATCTATCTGTCTATCTATATATTCTATACTTCTTTTATATAATTGAAAAATGGGAAATCAATAATTGATTCTTTACTTAAGTACCCAAAGTTTTAATTCAGAGAATACAAGAGCGTGATTTAACACCATGCACACCATAATAATTTACAGTCCAACGCCATTTCTACTCTGTCCATTACGAACGGACGGACGGACGGACACTTCTTCATGTAATGTTAAAAGTTTAGCTGCAATGATGTAATATATAAATTATGAAATACACTCTTTCCCATGGATGGAGTGGATATTGTACTGTATATTATGCTGGTACTCAAACACGCTCTCTCATTCATAAGTGCTTTAAACACAACTTTGGGTACTATTATTCAATCTTGATTGGTTGGTTCCAACTAATGGTGTCCAAGTTTCTTTAATCTACAGAAAGGGTAATTTTATTTACCATCATTTAGAATGTACTAGATGTAAAAAGATAGTGGTGGCACTTATGCAGAAGGGGTAACTTTGTTTATCATTGCTGTGGATGTACTGTGCATCAAGACATCATTCATTGTCTTATCCCTTTAAGATCCCTGGACCAACTAGATGTAGTAAGATGGTGGTGGCACTTATGCAGAAGGGGTAACTTTGTTTATCATTACTGGGGATGTACTGTCAATAAATTTATCGTCCATTGTCTTACCTCTTAAAATCCATGGACTTACTAGATGTAATAAGATGGTGGTGGCACTTATGCAGAAGGGGTAACTTTGTTTATCAATTACTGGGGATGTACTGTACACCTATTTATCGTCCATTGTCTTATCCATTAAAATCCCTGAACCAACTAGATGTAATAAGATGGTGGTGGTGGCACTTATTGCAGAAGGGGTAATTTTGTTTATCATTACTGGGGATGTACTGTACATCAATTTATCAACCATTGTCTTATCCCTTTAAATCCCTGGATGTAATAAGATGGTGGTGGCACTTATGCAAACTAGAAGAACTTAATATGTTCATACATTAAAGTCAAAAAAACAGTTTACCTAAAATCGCTAAGAAAACCCCCTTTCTAAAGAGTTTAAGATATGTTTTTTTTCTCTTCAAAATCCTAATAATAAAGTCACAGGATGTCTGTTTGTCTGTGTGTTTGTATGTTTGTATTGAAGGAACGGCTGAACAGATTGGGTTCTCCTTAACAGGGTAGCTTCTCATAGGTCCTGGGAAGGTTTATTACTATTTTGGGGGAGGGTACCACCACCTTCCCAAGAGAAATCACAAAAAAATGAGAAAAAAAAGTTTTGCATAGAGACTTGAACGCAACATAGACAAATCATTTCTCAAATTAGATATTTGTAATAAAAAACATTTAAAGTGCCACTAGAGGCCTCTTGTTGTCTCTAACCGCTAGTTAGAAATAAATAGGGGTGGGGGGCTTTAAGGAGATCCAAAAGTAGTTTTAATTAAAAGTATTTTTGTGAAAATTAGAAGATCTCAGTAATATTACATCAGGGGTGTGAAGGGATAAGACAATGGACAATAAACTTATGAACAAACCCAATTATGAAAAACAAAATTTTCCTGTCTGTCGATTAGAATTACAGGTACAAAGATTAGGCAATTCTAATTTGTACTAAACAATCTAGATTTAACCAATCAACACAACGTTATTAGGCCGACGAATCATAAAAAGTGTTTATAAAACTAGATCAGTATATTTTGCATTCCATTGTATCTTTATTATAAAATCAAGTCTTCTTCAAAGATTTTTAATAATTTTCATGTGTTGTTTTGAAATAACACTTTAAATTTGAGTTAGAGTGTGTAACTTAAGATTTACATAAAATCTTCACATATCGTCATACATAAATGCTTACCCTATAAAAATTGTAAAAAAATCGATATAGTGTACAATTATCTATAATATAAATGTTTTTTTTTATCAAATCTACTCTAAAACTGTTAGGGTCCCTTCGTTCTTATCGACTATATATAATACTTCAGTACTTTTTAGAGGGGTATAAGACTAAATTATTGGTTAAAAAGTTTGGGCAGTACTAGTTTAGTCCCACCAATCAAATTGAATAATAGTACATTTAAAGTTTTAAAGCCAACGAATAAGAAAACGTGGTATCAAAACTTTGGGTACCAGTGTAATTTACAACGCAATGTCCCCTCCCTCCCTGGGTATAGCACATTCTACTTATTAAACTCTGTTAGAATATGAAGAGTATGAATGAGATAATTGTAAAGATTTAATATTTGAATACAATTTTAAAATCAAGGTTAGGGTTCAATTTTTACATAATATAGAATATGCAGAGAGGAGACAATGGGCTGTTAACTATACTAGTCCCCAAAGTTTTTTAACAACGTTTTCTTATTCACTAGCTTAACATTTTTTGGGCTTTTGATATGTTTTATTGGTTGGATAATTTAGTTGAGTGTTCAAACGTTTCAACCACTTATCTTAATCTTCATAAAGAATAATTTTGTGTACCATCATTAGGGATGTACATAAATTTTTCGGCCATTGTCTCATCCCTTTAGATTCCTGAATAGAATCTTTTACAGTGGCATGTACTGGGTTTTGAAAGGAATCCGAAAATTACAACACCTCTTTTAAAATAAAATCTAGGGGGTAGAAGCTTTTGGGGCAGGGGTGTATCCTTCCTACATAATCAACATACTCAAACCAAGAAAGGTCTTTAAAAACGCGCGCCTATCTTAAACTCAAGTATAAAACACACATAACAAAAGGTTTAGTTTTAAAGCATTTTTTAATCCTCCAAACTATAATAAGCTTTCAAAGGCTAACAAAAGCTTAATGAAACAACAAACAAACCAACAACATAGTTATAGCTACGCTTCTGATAATAATAAAGGGTGCATCTGTAAGAAAGTTTCATGTTCGGACAAATTTGCACAATTTTCACATTTTTGCAACATTGTTCATGTTAGCTTGTTAGAGTCGTATTATCATTTTTGAATTTTGCACCATGATTCTTATAACAATTAGGTACAATATAGTAATCATCTTTATTATTGCTAGTTTTGCGGCTTTGGACAATTAACATGCAAATAAGAAGAGATAAAGACTTACATTTTTAAGATTGTTGTGCTTATTTCTTATAGAAATTACCCTTTAAATAATGAAGTGAATAGAAGATAAATTTTAAAAGATTTTATAGATGTAAAAACAGCTATAAATCAACATATACAATAGACGTAAGGACTTTCAATTAAAAGTGAAAGAATATGGTTGAATAAATTGATGTACATCTTCAGTGATCATAAACAAAATTACCACTTCTGTATATAGATTAAAATCATAGTTTTGACGCTGCCAATTTGGAACCAACTAATTAAATTTAGTAAAATTTTTTAAAGCAACAAACAAGATATGTGGTAATAATTTAGTCGCCATTGTAATTTGATGCAGAAAATCTTCTAAAAAAAGAGTTCTTTTGCTTGTTTGATTGAATATCTCAGAGAGAGTTGGGCTGTAACCTTTAGTCAAGCACAGAACCCCCCTTCCCAACCTACCTCAATCCATATTTTTGATAAATAAGGGGGATGGGGTAGATTTTTTGTGTGTTAATTGTTACCTTAGGCAAGATTAAGTTAGGTTATATTGTGGACATTCTAGCCCTGCATGGTTATAGGCCTAGTAGGATAAGGGCATAAAAAATATAGCGGGGGGGGGGTCGTTCTTTACTCGTTGGCCACTTTGGAGGAAAGTACCCAAAGTTGTTCTACTAGAAAGTTTTTCACTTCCGAACGCATCCAGAAATTAATCATAAAACTTCACAACTTTTTCCAGGGAGGAAGGGAACATTGTACTGTAATTTTAATTGGTACCCAAAGTTATTTGTTGGGTCAAAAACATTGGATACTTTGACTTTGATCGGTTGGTTCTAAACTAGTAGTGTTTAATTGATTTTTCAACTAATAATCTGCAAAAAGGGCAATTTTGTTTATCATCATCGAGGATGCATTTAAATTTATTGTCCATTGTCTTATCCCTTAAGATATCTGAAACTTCTAACAACAATCCAAACATAACTGATGAGAAACAAATTTACCCCTTCTGAAGATCAAAATTATTGGTTGGAATGTTTGAACACTAAAAGTTTGTATCAACCAATCAGTTCTTGAAAGGGCAAGTAAGATTTTTACACAAATTGGATATTATTATTTTTTACTATTTCTTTCTCTAAGATAACATAAGATTTGGATCTGTTACATGGATCCTAAGGGATAAGAAAATGAACAATATTTTAACTTACATTAACAATTATGAGAAACAAAACTAACCCTTTAGTAGATGAAAGATATTGGGTGATGAGTTTGGTCAATGTTGGTAGTTTGAATGAGCCAATTAAGATTTAAATAAGTACCCAAAAATTTTACACTGCAAATGTTTATTTGGGTTCCGTTTCTCTCCCTGTTTTGATGCCAGTCTGCAATGAAAAAAGATAGAGATAATAGTTATTTCTCGCATCGTATTATAAACGGCTTTCCGCGGATATAAAAATGTACAACCATAAGATTAAAACAAGTTTTTTAGCCCGTGCCTTCGGCACCTTTGGGCTAAAAAACTTTCTCGTATTCATTCGAATCCGGTGGATAGGAACCGGTTCTCATCCATACGAAAAAACTATGTCTAGCATCGTATTATATCCAGCTTTCTACGAATATAAAAATGTACGATCATAAGATTAAAACCAGTTTTTT
>LS057199.1:0-11222 GCA_900241095.1 Acartia tonsa
GTTTTCCCCATCTCTTTTGAAGAGATTTTCTTCCCCCCTTCCCTTTTTCGGGAAAGAAAAATATGACGTAACTGGAATCATGTTCCGCAAAAGTCATACAAAATCGGGAAAGATTGTAATGTGTCTGAATATAGAAATGTATAATTTTTTTTAGCCCATGCCTTCGGCATCTCGGGGCTACAACAACTGGTTTTAATGTTATAATTGTACATTTAGTGTTATTCTCTTAGAATTATTTTTTTCAAACTTTTATACATTTTAAAATATAGGTTAGGATAGGTTATAGGCTAGCGGGCCAAGCGCTGTGGCTAGGCAGGCTAGGGAGCTGAGTGCTGCAGCTTGGCAGGCAAGGGTGACGAGCGCCGTTGCCAGAGTTCATAGTTCTGTTGGAGGGGTATAAAATTTTCAAAATTGAAAAAATATTTCTCAGAGGATAAAACCGTATAATAATTTTATATCCATTTTATGCAAAAATTTAAAAGATCCAATCTGTTTAAGTTTAAAATGTGCAAAAAATTGACAAAGTCGGACTGATTCAATTCTGGAAAGGGACTGAATTATTCATGGTAATACAATTTTATTATTTTTATGACAATTTAAACGTTTACCTGTAACCTGAACTTCTAAGAGAACAAACCCAAGGAAACTTTCGGTTTGTATTTCTATCTAAAGATAAAAAAGAATTATTTTTCCAGTAATGCTTCGTAAAAAAAGTCCTATTTTATAAAATGGGTTTGTGCATGTGAAACGTTCACATCTGATTATCAAACCTTAACATTTTAAGCAGCATCCGCTATACTGATAAACCAAAAACTTCCTTTTAACAAAAATATCATGGATTTATGCCTTGATTTTTCGGCATTTTGGGAGGAAAAATTGGAAAAACACTGAAAATATGCACATTTTTGTTTATTTTTGGTTTAGATAATGAGCTTGTCAAAATTCCCCCCAAAAATGGCTGTCCTGAGACACACTAATTCACAGCCTTTTTTAACCATTTATACCTAACTTTCATGGCAAAATATTTTTACCAAAGGAAATAAACTTCTAAACAAGGATGACAACATCCATATGTAGCGAAGCACAAAAAAATCGTAGATGGGAATACGTACAAGAAGATTTAAAGGGCATTTATTAAAATCAAGATTGGATAAAATAAAAACGAAACCTTGTTTTACTTTGTATAATGACGATGGTCAAAGCAAATAACATAAAAGATGCCATAACAATGGGAAAAATTATTTTGATATTGATGTACCAAAAAAGTTTGAAAATTGGATCAAAAAAAAACAAAGATATGGGGAAATATGTAAAACATATAAAAATAGCCAAAAACCTGATAGAAAGCTTTGCGGAATCAGAATTAATTGCCCAAAAATTTTGTCTTCAATTTAAAAGCTCTAAACAGAGGTTGATTCTTTAAAAAAAAAGTTAGGCTGGCTACTCGCTGGTGAGGTAAAATTATTTTTGTGAAAAATTCTCCAAAATCGAATAAAAAAATTTGCAAAAATTATATAAAATCTTAAAAGGGTTATTAACATATGATTTTTTAAATTTTTGTAGATTTTTAATGTGCTTTTGGATGATTTTTCACAAAAATAATTTGGCTCACTATCGAGTAGCGAGTCTATAATTTCTTAAGAATCCACATCAGCTTGAGTCGAAAGTAAACAATACTTTTGTCTGCTAGAAATGTTCCTTCTTAGATTTGACGAAAAAGGGGTTCAGAATATGCTTCTATTCTTCTATTTCTATTTTCTATAGGAATCACCATGCAAATTATGGACTTGATAGGAAAATTCTAATCTGTTTAAACTAAAGAAAATGGCTAAATGTCCATGACGTATGGACGGACTAACACTAATTATAGAAAAGCTTCGTTTTGAAAAATAAAGTTAACAGTTGAATATTATGTACAATTGTATATATTCATTGTTTACATTTATCACGCAACCTACTTATTAAACAAGATATAACAATCTAATTGTACATATTACATACATGCAGTGCTTAGTGCTTACGTATCATCGACATGCAGTTTTTGTCAATGTGTGTGTTGTACTTGTCGATAAAATGTTGAAGGACAAAATTTTCGTGGGCAACAAACAACGTTAAAACAGGTAAAAAAGCATTTTATAAAAAAAAAGATATAAAAAGCATTTAATTTGCAAAAAGAACTACTCTAGAGAATTTTTATTGTCTGTTTAAATTTGCTATAATTGTAAATTAATGTTTGTATAAAAGATGCCGCTAATTTTCCTAGTGAAAGGATTGGTAAAAATGCTAGAAATTATTATTTGGATCTTACACCAGATTAGCATGTACTCTAATAAAGGGAATCTTGTAGCTGACTAAAATCATTAGCGCCTATAAGATTGGTTTCATTAAAAGTTACTAACTATGTTAAATGTTCCTTTATTTTAAAAGTATTTAAATGTCTTTTTAAGCAAATTATGAATATTTTAAGGGTTTTGTGTTTTCAACATTATATACATTATTATTTTTTGCAAAAGTGATTTTTTATTTCGTAAGATCTTGAAAACAGCCAGTCCATAATTTTAGTAAAGCTTTAAATTGGTCTTGTGAAAAAATCATAAAGCATTCTTCAATTTGTATGAATTGGAATAAAAACATAATTTTAATAAATTTAGAATGATGTTAAAATCTATAGCAAGTCAAGGAAATGTCTATTTTGTTTTATTTTTTTTGTAGTATGATTATTAAACCAACGCACAAAATAAATTATGTACCGGATGCTCATTGAGATAAGGTTCAAAAAAAATCTACATTCTACCTTATATAGCAGCAAAGCAAATCACATTCACCCCCATGTGTTATAGACTGACTAGCAGACTGACCGACAGACAAAGTAAATTACAGAGAAGCTCTCCTAAAAAAAACTTCATCTCACCCCTTTAATGATAAAATACCTTAAATTCATATTGTAACACAGATAACAAAATACAGAAGTAGCGAAGCAAGAAGCAACAGGTTAATCTACTTTACAGGAGAGCCAAACAAACGAACGTGACATACAAAGTAAGTTATTTTAGAACTATTAAAAAATGATACATTAGATACATATCTATAATACAAAGTAGAATGATGCCTGTCCGTCTGTCTGTCCGTCCCTTAAGATCTCGGTAACCACTAAACCGATCGGATTCTACTCTTTAGGGAATATACCTACTGGTACTGTGGTGATTTTAGGCTATTATCTTGAGGGGTTGGAAACCCCCAACCCTCCCAAAAATGATAAAAAAATCTCCCCCTCAATTTAAAAAAAAAATATTTAAAATTTGTGGGGGCATCTCCTAAGGTAATTATTTTTTTTCTTTAATTAAATCTTGGGGCAAAGCCTCTAGAGGCTAGGGGCAAAACCGCTAGTATTATAAAATAGCAGAACATACAAAAGACAGACGAAAAGACAATTACTAACAAAGTAGATTCTTATGTGAAAATCCAGACTTGCATAGTATTGCATTAAGTGTATCATAATTGCTCAGGAGAATCTTCACTAGAAAAATCAGAATTCTATATAAAAAAATGCACATCCCATTCCCGCATAGCGGTATGGACATAGTGAATTATAAAGTGGCTTTGCTACTAAAATGAAGAGCTTAAAATAAACAATAATTCAAATTGCTTTCTTTGAAATTGTATATTAACAATTTTTATGTTTTACTTTGATCTAGGAATATCTATAAATTTTAACAAACAAATACCAATTAAAATAGTAAATAATAGAATTTTTGAACATTTAACTAATGTGTTTTAATACACTAGCGGTTTCCTCCCTACCTTCTCGGGGAGAAAAGAACTGTACAAAGCTTCCCTAAAAAGCACAACCTTTTTTTATATTATTAATGCTAAATTTTAAATTACTCTATAATTAACTTTGTTAGCGGGGAACCTTCTCAATAATTCACACTGTCCGTCCGTGACGCTCTGGGGGAATTATGATTTTCTTGACTGCTAATTAAGATATACGGCCTAAATAGTTGAGCATCCAAAATATATTTTCTTAGTCCATCGGTCTGTCACTCATGCTCCAAAAATATTAATACCAAAACATATAAATATTAAATATAGAAGGCTTTGTGATTTGAATAAATTTATTCTTGCTTTACGAACACTAAACATCTGCATCACTTTGACCGTAATGCCATCCATCTTTTTTGTGACTTCTTTATTATGAATTTTGTCATCCATGTTAACACAGTAAATCCACATTTTTGATGAGAGGATTCGTTCCTAGCCTCTAAGGGCAAGGCTACTAAGTTGACTGCAAATACCAAAAAATCCTTAAGGGTAAATAGATAGTGTTTATTCATATAATCTCTATTTACATATCTCTAGACAATTTTTGTTAAACTATGTCAGAAAAGTTTTAAATCATTACATATTATATCTATCTATTTTATCCTTTAAAATCTACATGTAAATTTAAATGTATTTTATCTCAATATTAAAAAAAATATATAATTTATTTTAAATTTAAAACATGTAAAAAGTGAGGATTCTTAATGCATGATTATTCTTCTGCAAATACATAGTTGCCAAATTTCATTTCTATTAATTTTCAATCGTACACTTATGTTCTGATAGTTGTTAAATCTGGGCAGGATATTTTCATAACATGGCAACCCTGGTAATAGATCTGGTTGCTGGGCAGGATATTTTCATAACATGGCAACCCTGGTAATAGATCTGGTTGCTGGGCAGGATATTTTCATAACATGGCAACCCTGGTAATAGATCTGGTTGCTGGGCAGGATATTTTCATAACATGGCAACCCTGGTAATAGATCTGGTTGCTGGGCAGGATATTTTCATAACATGGCAACCCTGGTAATAGATCTGGTTGCTGGGCAGGATATTTTCATAACATGGCAACCCTGGTAATAGATCTGGTTGCTGGGCAGGCAGAGATTGAGCACAAAATATCTTGCAAATCAAATCCAGACCAATCTTTGAATTTCCATGAATAATATTAAGGATTTTGGAAGTGAAGTTAATGCAGGGAGGGAGAGGCCAATGGCAGATTAATTAATCCTCCTACCAATTTGTACGCCCATAGTAGAAGGGCCTGATCCTTTTTTAGCCTGTTATAGTAGTCCTATCGACTTCATACCTCCCTAAATAATTTCTATCAGTAAGGTAAAATATTAAAAGCGTTTCAACTCTAAAATCGTACAAAAAAAGTCTATGCGTCCAATTTAAACGTCTTTAGGTACCTTCTTTACTAGATATTATTTTGAAGAAAAAAAATTATTATAGGTGAATACTAAGATAATTCAGAATAATGTTCAAAGCGTAGAATTTCTATGCTTACCTCTTGAAATGAAAGTGCGTCTATTAGGTCCATATAAAGTTTCCTTTATTTACCAATTTTGCGATCTTATTATATAGATTTCTCAACATATTCGCTCTTCTCTAAAATTGTTTCGTCTGTCTGTCTGACTGTTTACATTTGCTTTAATGGATCTTAAAATCCTTGATCAATACATTGAGAAAAATATTTGTGCTATCCCTATATCCCAGAAAGTTATGCATCCTAAGTTTTGTCTTACTAAATCTTCATTCAAAGTATTTATATCCTCTATGTACTTAACTTTTTTTAAAGCGAAGCTTTTCTGTAATTATTAAAAGCGAACCTTTTCTATGATTAGGGTCGCCCCGTCCGTCCGTCAGTAAAGGTTACCTCTTTTCGTTAATTTAGATATGTTAGAATTGTTCTTTCGATGATTCCTATAACAATTAGGTCGATTTAGAAAGCATAGCAATACTATAATCGTTACCAAAATAATCTGTACGTCCATTTAATCATGTTGCCATTTAACCTTTTAAAAACATTTTGTTACGTGATATATTCATCCTATTCATCTGATTTTTGGAATACTGATTCCTAATACAACAAGGTGCAATGTAATAGGCGAATAATCTCTATAATCAAGTCCTCAAAATGTAAGTATGTCCTTAAACAATAGCCCGTATTTAATTTAATTTTGTATAGACTTGTCCGACCGTTTTAGAGATTCGCTTTTAGGGATGTTGTCATGCATGTTTTTATAATTTTTTGCAAAGCTAACCTTTTCAGAGAAGATATTTTAGTTATAATTATCCTTTTATAAAAACAGTGGCATGCCGTAGGGTGAAGAGGAATGTCATCACCCCCCTTAATATTCGAAACTATTTTGCACCCCTAATGGTTTCACCTCCCCCTCTAGTGAATTAAGAGTATAAAAGTAACGTGATGTCTCTCTGTCTGTAGCAGAGGATCTAGCTGACAGCGCTACCTCCAACCTCCTTGGAGAAAAATCCCTCCAGAAAAAAAATATTTACTTTTTGCACTAAAATATGTTTTTAACCCTTAGATATTTTACTATTAATTTTACACCAAGTAAAAACAGAAAAGTTATTTGTTTATGATTTTTATATTTTTATTTCAGAGGAACTGTGCTAATTAAATCTAATTTTAATTAATATATATTGTAATTTAATAATGAATTATAATCTATTTTCATACAGCAAAAATATAATGGGCTATTATAAAATTTTTCTGGTATATCTGTCAGGGCTCAGCAGCCACGCATCAACCACGCATAAGACTCTAATTTAAACCTACTTGTGTGCAAAAAGATTACCATAAAAATGGATTGTCTGTTTAGGAACATGTTTAGACATCCAACTGAATTCTATAATATGACGACTTCATTGCCGAGCTCTGCTGTTATGAGGCTATTTTCTTGCCCCCGCCCTTCTTCATCAATATTCTAAAAGCTAGGGGCGCAGCCACTAGTATCTTTTATATTATCAGTAGACATATGAAATTTAAATAAAATAGATTTAAATCTTGTAATTATGAATAAGATTAAATTTTGTGTTAGTGTGAGTGTGTGTGTATGTCCATGTTTGTGTGCATGTGTGTGTGCGTGTGTGTGCGTGTGTGTGCGTGTGTGTGCGTGTATTTGAATGTAGTTAGTTGCAAAATCTAAAATGAAGACCATTTGAATAAATTAGTTTGGCAAGGGAGAGAGAAAGGGGCCAAAATTTTTTGCGGGTTCCCAAAACCATTGTCATTGTTAATTAACACTGCTACATCAGTCGTGTGACGTTGTCTTTTTGCCAATCAGATGGAGTTCATTTCAATGATTGGTTACCAGTTTAAAATAAAGGTCATGCAATCAAAGGATTTTGTTTCTGTAAGACTTTAAGACACCTAAAAATTCCAATTCATTTCATAAAGTAATATTAGTAAAATTGTACAAGTTAGAAGAATGTCTTGGACAAAATCTAGACGATTTAGACATACTGACAAAGGTCCTGCAATCAAAGGGTTGGTTGCCTTCAGGACATTTAAAACTTCTCAGATTCTCAAAACTGGCAATTTATAGGACTTTATAACAAAGGTTGTGCAATCCATTAATTGTATGTTGTAAGATTTTGTCTAAAAACATAGTCATTATAATGAGCAAAAAAATCAATTAAAAGGTTTAATTAATAGTGATAATGCTGTTTATGAGATCTTTAGGACCCATCATTTCTATCTGAATAAAAGATGCACAGATCTACAGCCCCCAAAGTGCGCAGTTTAAACACAATAATATTATGCCAGACTTATATTTTGTATAATTAATTAAAATCCTCCATTTAAAATCCCCCCCCCTCACTCAATGTCCCCCTTTTAATTTCAAATCTCCAGGGAAACAGGGTTAGGACAATGGACAATTTATTCAACTACAATCCTCATTCTTTTTTAAAAAGTATATTTATTATAGAAAGGGGTGTGTTGGGGGGATAACTTTATCTGTCATTGTTATCTCCCTCCCTGCATATATAAAATTCCCCCATGCCTTTAAGCCCAAGTTTAATTTTAATTCTCCCCATTTTCTGTTTGTCTCTCTCTCTTGTAAAATTAAACATTGCCCCCACGTCTCTTTTTGAGAATTTTTATCATTAATAAAATCATTCCTTTTAAGCCTTTTCCCCCGCCTTACAACAACACCCAGACCCAATATTACCATCCCTCAACCCCTCCCATTAGTCCTCCATCTTTTTACTTAGAATTAAAATTAAGGTGTGTGTGTGTGTGTGTGTGAGTGTGATTGGAGAGAGAGAGAAAATATGAGTTCCGCTTACTTCTACTATTCTAACAACAAGAGAGCCGGGATGGTTTAACTCAAAAAGTGCTACTTTTACAACAACAAAGCTTGGGAGGCTTAACTCAAACATGTGAAAATTGCAACAACATGAGAGCCTGGGTGGTTTTTCTCAAAAATTTTTATTCTGACAACAATATCTTCTGTGAGATTAAACTTAAAAAATGCTATTCTGTCAACAAGATCTCCTGAAAGGTTTAACTCAAAAATTGCTATTCTGACAACAAGATCTCCAGAGGGGTTCAACTCAAAAAGTGCTTCTTAAAAATAAGAAAGCCGAGAAGTTTAACCCAAAAAGTGCGGTTCTAACATCAAGTGACCTGGGGGATATTTTACTCCAAAAGTGCTATATGAAAAACAAAAAGGCGACAAGGTTTAACTCAAAATGTGCTATTTCAATCACAATAGAGTAAGGGATGTTTAACACAAAAAGATGGTATTATGACAATAAGTGGGCTAACACGATATCTGGGGAGGTTTAACTCTAATGTTATACTCTGACAACAAGATAGGCTGAAAGTTTAACTCAAAAAGTGCTATTCTTTTTTTGCAACAAAATCGCCAAGGAGGTTTAACTTAATAAGTTGGGGCAATTAACCTGATTGATCTTGTAGAAAATATTAATTTAAACTTAAAGGACACTTTTTTTTAACTAGTGATTAAGAAAACTAACAGAAATTTGACCTAATATGTATTATATTTTTGCCGAAGAAGCTGTGAAAAAAATATGAATTTACACTGATAACTGAGAGTTGCTTACATAACAGAAATAAACCAAACCTTACTTTCTTGGAATCTTAGATTTCTGAAAGTTTTTACTTAATTTGGGACAGTAAAAATGAAATAGTGAAGTTTCTAAAGATTTTTAATGTCTTTAAATCAATTATCAAACAGCGCTAAAAATCTGCGATGCAAAAAAGTGAGATTTACAAACAAGACGAGTCATTGACATTTTGTAATATATATAATGGAGAAAACATAGTTTAAAAAGAGAGGGAGGTGATTTTTAGGGCATAGCAAATAATGGGGAGGCTAAAAAAAACAGATATCTATAAAACATCAGAGCTATAGAATGAGGGAAAACCCAGAAAAAAGTAATCCACTACCATCTATAATGTCAAAATCCTAAGACTTAATTTTAATTGATTAAGTGAGTAGATAGATTTTAAAAGATTTAAGTTGAAAGTTCCATTTATAATTTTGTAAATATTAGCCTTTCAGTAACTCTATTTAATTTTAATATATATAAAATTATATTTACAAAAAGAAAAATAAGAGTTAAAAAGAGAATGGGGGAAGGCGGTAATCTTAAGGGCATGGGGTATGTTTAATGTTAAAATTCAGGGTTACAGGTATTTTGGATTCTACCTTTAGCAGCCTATACTCACATGGAGAAAGAAAAGAGCGGAGAAAATGGTTAATTATTATTTTATTAATTTACCCTCCACGCCTCCTTCAAAATTATTAAAGGCAGATTTTAGGAGAAACACATTATCGTCCATGGACGTATCTCTAAACTCCTGTTGTTTGACTGAATCTAATTTAGGGAAAGGAATGTAATTTATACATGGAATATTATAAATAAATTGAATTAAAAATCTTTATTTAGAAATTAGAGGCTACGCCCCTAGAGGACTCTAGAGTTTGGGGATTAGGTCGAACCCCGCGCCCATTTTAATTTTAATATTAAAAGAAAATTTTTAAAGATGAGGGTGCATTTTTTTCTAGGTCGCGATTCCTCCCCCAAAACTCAAAGAGAAGCGCCATATAGGTTCACCGGTCAGAGATATCCTTCGGTAAACACAGACAAACATATATCCTGCTTTTTTTATATAAGGATTGAATATTTCAAACCAAGGACTTTATTGTTCTAAGAAGAGCAGCAAAAACAAGATAACAACATTTTAACGTACATAATTATGATTTTTTAAAAATTAATAAACAAGTATGACGAAATTTGTGGCAATGAAGCTAATCAAATAAGGGGACACGTACATAAACGGTATCAATAAATAAAAATAAAATGACGAATCTAGTGTTTCCCCTAATTATAATGTGTATAAATCTGTCTTTGGTAGTTAATAAAAATTAGAGGGATTAAAGGGTTGTAGATTAATTTCTGCGCCATTGGTAAATCCCTTTCTGCAAAGATGCAAGGATCTTAAGGGATATGACAATAGACGATATAATGATGTTCAATGTACATTCCCAATGATGATACCTCTCTAAATGAAAATTATTAGTTGAAAAATTTGATCCATCAAGATTTGATAAAAGCACAAAGTTTTTGTAAGCCAACAAAACGCGCGAGAGAACTTTAGAGACCAGCATAATATACAGTCCAATGTCTTCTCCCTCCCTGGTAAAATACCCCAACTAAAATTGTATGTATTGTTTTTTGTTATGAAATAATGACCATTTAAAGACAGCCGTATTTATCATTTTAATTCTATGTAATTTATTTATATACAGAATAAAAACAAGGGTAACAATGTTTATAAGTAGCGCAGCAATAACAAGAAGGATTATCCAATTGTAAAAAGTAGTAAGCTTTTTTGTGTGTAGCGAAGGATCTCGCTAACCGCTGAACTGATATGGTTCTCTTTTACAGTAAAGCTTCTTACATGTCCTATGAAGGTTTTTAACTATTTTGGGGGAGACTAGGTCCACCCTACAAAGGAAAACCACCACTAGAATAAAATTACCCCTTATTTTTTTATTTTCTTAAATTGAAAATTGGGGGGTCGACTCTCCCCCCTCCCCACCTTATGTGCCCCTAAAGGCTTCTAGGGGGCGTAGCCGCAAAAAATATATAATATTACATATAATACATAGTTTACATACAAAAAAAGGACAAAATATTATTTATTATTATTACGTAGTTTATTGGTTTTTAATTATAGTTAAGTAACATAAGATCACAAATACAAATTGTTGAAAATATAAAATTAGAAAATTATTTACAAATACTACATAAAATTTATTTTCAGTATATTTCACGTGATTTGTCTTCTTTGACTACTCGGAATATTTAAGCTTTTGTTTTATGTGAGTGAGGGC
>LS057201.1:0-11219 GCA_900241095.1 Acartia tonsa
CAATAGATTACAAAGAGTGGTTGAAACGTTTGGACACTCAACTTATCTAACCAACCAATCAGAATTCATTAAAAGTCTCCAAAGTTGTTAAGCTAACAAATTATAAAATGTCATTAAAAAACTAATTGACTATGGTAATAATCAACCCTTGTTTCCTTACTCCCTGATTATATCTTGTCAAATTAACTCACATGGAAAGCTAATTATAGAGTTGCTACGCGTCTATAAAATGATGATAACACCATGTTTAATTTTATCTGTAGGTGTGTTAGTGTAACAATTAAATTTAATTTTAGTCACCAATATGGAAATGTATTATGAGAATCAAATATTTGATATAAACGAAGATACTCTGTATAAGTGTTTCTGTCTGTCTGTCCGTCTGTCTGTCTGTTTGACCTTCAGTCTTTCTGTACTTCTGTCTGTCTATCCTTCTGTCTGTCAGTCCCTCTGTTTGTCTGTCCTTCTGTGTGTCTGTCTGTCATTCGGTCTGTTTGTCTTTTTGTCTGACAGTCCCTCTGTTTGTCTGTCTGTTCTTCTGTCTGTCTATCCTTCTGCTTGTCAGTTCCTCTATCTGTCTTTCTGTCTGTCAGGCACCCTTGTCTGTCTGTGCTTCTGTTTGTCTATACTTCTGTCTGTCTGTAATGCTAGGGTGGATCGACTTTCTATAACTTCTCCCGTTCTTTCAATTTCTTAATATCCCTTTCCCTTACTTACTTTCTATCCTTCTCTATCATTAAAACTTTAACATAAATAAAAATTTTTAAAATGTTGGAAACCACCCAAACGAAGCCCCATCTAAAGCTTCACATCTATCTTTAAAGTAAGCAACACTATTTTAATATTTAAACTAAGATATACTTTTTTTTTCTAACAGCTTTTTCGTCCTGAAGAATAAAAGTCTCCATTTTTAATATGATGTAAATACCTATTTAATCTTTTACAGATGTTCGTTTTTTCTCCCATTACAATGTTTAATTGTTGATTTTAAAACTTGATAAGACACACAACTAGGATTAGAATAGACCTCATAACTGACAGATATTAGGATTATACTAGACGTTATTTAGAGTGCTGTATTCTATATTTACTTCGATTTAAATAATATTAGAGTATTTGAGCTAGTAGTCATTTGGCATCCAAGCATCCACAAACTATAATACAACCAGTAACGATCTTAGTTAAAACAAAATGTTGTTTTTTCTCCTGCTTTTTGTATTTTTCATTAGAAAAATACCTAGGATTTAAAAACAGTAGAATGATAACGTCATCTTTATAGACTTTGTAGTGTGATTCTAAATTTAACTCTAATGTTCTACACTTTTAACTACTAAAACATACACCTTTTATATAGCTCAATCTGATACAAATTACAATGTAATTTATGTATCTCATTAATAATACTTTTTAGAAAATACTAATGTTAGATTATTCTATTATTAAATGTTAATTGTTCTACTTTTAAAATAAAGCTGTTTCATAATTTTCAATTAGTAAAAGTAACCTCGAGCATCTAGGAGCTTTACATTAAAGGGTTGGGAAAGAATATAGCTCAAAACCATTCCAGGACCTATGTTAAGTTTCAATAAAATAGAGAACGCAATCGTTTAGTTAGTTATCGAAATTTTAAGCTACAGATAAAAAAAGACTATATAATAGGACTAGCAGCCGCGCTCCCAGCATTCAGGAGCTCTGTATTCGAAGGAGCAAGAAAGGTAGAAAATAGCCTAAAACTATTCAAGGGCCTAAAAGGGCTTCCTTAAAATGAAGAACTCAGATCGGTTCAGTAGGCAGTAGGTAATACTCGTTTATATGAATGTTACCATCCTTGTTATATACATGTTAAACCAAATTATCCCCTAGACCTAAAAAAGTTCCCATAAGGAAGCCAAATTATCACCTATGTATAATAACCTGAAAATTGGGATCGAGTTGAAAATACAATTACAACGAAGGAAGGTTTTCTTTAACTTCTTAAACGTTTTATCCTTCCCAGGAATATATCCTTCCCTTTTGATCCTGCTAAATGGAAAATTTTTATTAAATACAGAGATTTTAAGGAATAAGTGTATGAATGATAGATTTAAAAGTATCCTCAATTTTAAATCCCTGATTTTGATAAACAAATTTACCATTTTTGTAGATATGTAATTGCTGTAATTGTTGTAATTGGCGCAAAAGGTTATTTAATTAAAGTACCTATTAGTCTTACTCTTTAAGTCAACAGATGTGTACGTAAAAATGTTTCTAAAATTCACCAGTATAATTTACATACAGATAATGTCCCCACTTTCCTGCTTATTTTTTGTAACTCCAGCTCCTTTAAAATGCAACCTAAAACTGAAGTTTTAGTAGCTTTAAAAGAAATGAAAAAAATACAATCATATTTTACACCTGATCCAAAAATTGGTTATTCATATAACCTTCATATAATTAAGAAAATCATGACCCTCACTTATGACCACCCTGGTTGGGATAGAATCTATTGATTCATTAGATAGTTAGTTAGGTTATTAAGTAATCTTTGAAATAGATAGATAGATAAGTAGATAAATATAAATATACATGAATATTAACATTGGTGGATAAATAAAGATATGTAGAAATTACTTACATAAAGTTTCACAAATAATATTGATAGATAGATAGAAAGCTATATAATTAGATGGATAGATAAATAACAAAATTGATAGATCTATAGAAAACTATTTACATAGATAGATAGATGACTAATAAAATAGATAGATAATTTAAAATTAATAGATAGATAGATAAAAGACCACATAAATTTGTAGATAGATAAATAGAAAGAAAGAAAGGTAGGTAAAAGGTCTAAGACTGAATCTTAATTATCTAAATGTAGATAGATAAATATATGGATAGATAGATGAAAAGACCCACCACCTTAAACAATTATGTGGTTGAATCATGTACACGTAGATGTTAGGCAGGGATTTAAAGGGATAAGACAATGGCTGATAAATTAATGCACATCCCCAATGATGATACACAAAGTTACCGCTCTGTAGATTACAATTAGTAGGTGGTGATACGTTTTGACACTCAAAACCAACCAATAAAAATTCACTAAATTTCCCCAAAGTTCTTATGCCAACAAATAAGAAAACTTTGGGGACTAGTGTAATGAACAGCCCAATGTCCCTTACCTCCCTGGATGTTAGGACCTAAATAATTAGCCTAACCTTTTTCATCTACACCTAATTATATACCAAAAGACATATGTAAGTGTTCTTGTAAAAACCTTATAATTATAGATTATAGCAAATCATATATGGTACGACCGTTTAGGAGATTTTAAACGACATACAGACATGCATACTAGCATCCTGTTAGTTTCGTTACAGGAATAATGGATATAGTAAATACATGGATATTATGACAGGCGAAAAATTGTCGTCAATTTAGGTTGCTAACATGAAAATCATTTATTGGTCAGTTTGTTCATCCAGTAGAAAGGGAGGTGATGTGGTAGCCGGCTACAAGTTTTACATTATTAGAATACATGATAATCTGATCTAAATAACAAAAATTGATTAATGATAAAGACTTTTTTGTCCCTTTTTTGCTAATTCATATAATTCTCAACAATGTATGAATACCAAGAACGAAGAATTGCATGACAGGGCTGCAAAATGGCTTCACCACAATTCTATTATGTGGCAGGGATCTGGGAGAGCTATTCTGATGATGAAATTATGAGGAAAGTTTATAATGAGTAATAATTAACACTAATTAAATGACAGTATTGAAGGTATAGGAAAGACATTGCCCCATAAATAACTTGGTACCATAAAATAAGGACTTTGCGACAAGTGTCGTGCAATTAAATGGGTTGTCTATATATTTCACTTTCCCAACCTATAATCTCAATTTTCCATTGGACCATTACCACCCTATACGTTACAATTTTTTCTCTAGTTCTCTATAGACAAAATATTGGTGTTTGAACAATAACATTCCAACTAAATTCTAATAAATATAGAATTGAAATTATGTTCGAATCGAAATAGGGTTAGGTTTAAGATCAGCAACTTATCAGCTGTTTCCGCGGATAATTAAAAAATAATTATTTATACAAATAAATCCAGTTATGTTGGCCCCAAGAACCCAAAGGCCCGGGTCAATAAACAGAAATTAATTTTATTGTATTATTTTCATGGTAAATTTTTTATGATAGGTATAAGAATTGATATTATAAAATAACGAAGACCAAACTGAAGAACACAGTAAAAATGTCGGACTGATTATGACGTAAAAAAAATTAGCCTTTGAGAGGCCATTATTGACCAATGGTAAAATTTATAGTGGCCTCTCATTGAAAGATTTTTTTTTACGTCATAATCAGTCCGACACTTTTACTGTGTTCAAAGTGAATAACTTTTGCACCACTTTTGACGTCATATTCTCCATCTCTTTTTTAGTGGTTTTCTTTCCCACTTCTTCTTATATGACGTCACAGGAATCAAAAGTGACACAAAAGTTATGCAGTTTGGTCTTCGTCTTATTAAATTATTATGATATAAAATTAGAACTATTTATCTGCTGGTTTATTAGAAATTCTAAATTTCCTGCCTAAAATATATCAATTACTTACCTTTAATCACATTTTCTCTCTCTTCTCCCATTATCAATTGTTTTTGGTTCATTAAAATCACAGTACAATTTAAATTTCAGTTAGTTTAATTTATTGTGTAATTAAAAATATAAAATTTCCTTGGAAATAGCCCCATAACTAAATTTTCCCATACTATATTGCATAGCTTATAAATGATTTGTTAAAGATTGTCTTTAGTATGACTTCGAAACCTATAAATATCCGCTGGATTAGAACCAGTTCTCAACCATACTGAAAAAGTATGTATAGCATCGTATTATATCCAGATTTCTGCGAATATTGTACAGTCATCTCATATTTGATAATTCCCAAAATGTTTTTCATTTTTTAAAAATTAATGGTAAGTAAACACACCTCAATTACTTTTTTCTCCTTTTAATTTTTTGTTTATTTTCTATGCATAGAATCGTTCTTGTTATTTCTCCATTCTCTAATGTCTTAATCCGAAAGTGTTCATGAGAATATCAGCCTCACTAATTTTGAAGTTAATCATACCTTAAAGCAATAGGGGCAACAGAAAAGGGTTTTTGGGCATAACTTTAGGATTTAGAAAGGCATACTTAATACTTATGCTTTGTTATAGTAATAGGATGTCACCTAAGAGATCAATAACTGAAAAAACCGCCGCTCCCTTATAAAAAGAGGTCTTTTTTTAAAAGGACCTAGAAAGCTTTGAAATACCCCTGGTTTATCATTGATAAAAATTGAAAATATGGGGGTTACTTTTTTAATTAGAAATAAGTTTGGTGGGGGGGTTATTGCTCCATCTTTTAGAGAATTCACCACATGCTATAGTATCCATTGGACATAATCGTCCTTATTTTTGAATGTTCATCCATGCCTTTAAATGGCGCAAGAAGTATGAGGTCAACTAGGACCTAATTTTCTGTATGTGCGATGGTGTAATTGGTTTTAGGTTCGGGGTTTACAGTCCACAAGTCACATAATTGTGTCACATTAGATTTTAAGGTTAGGTAAGGTCTGAAGTGTACAGTAATTCTAGGATTTAAAGCTAGTCTTCATATTGGTGGTCGCGCGAATGTGTATGAGTGTGTGTGTGTGTGTGTATGTGTGAGTTGGGGTATTGTGGGTTTTATCTGTGGGTAAGTGTGTGGGGGGTAAGATTCATAGAATAGTTCATTAAGAAAACACAATTACTGTTTTCTACTCTACCCCCAAAAAGTTATAAACCTTCTCTGGACCTTTATGAGAAGCTTTACTGTAAAGGAGAACCAGCTTAGTTTAGGGGTTAGCGAGATCTAAAGCTACACACATATATAAATACATAGACATACTGCTACTTTTATCTAAGGACTGTTTAAACTGTTAATCTAATAATAAAATTTACCTAATCAGATACCTGGCTGTTTCTATTGAAATCATCATGTTGATCTATTTGATCTACACAGTAGACATTCTACTCTAATTTATTATATGTATATTTTCCATATCTTTCCCATCTTGTTTTGAAATACATTATCAAGCTGACTATATTTTTCTATCATAAAGTATTCTATGATTTCCCATCTACACACCTTGTTAGGAGATATATTACCTTATATGAAATCTACTTTTTACTTTTATATGAACTTTAATAATACCTATATACATTCTAATGCAATGTATTCTATGGTTTCCCATCTACCCACCTTGTTAGGAGACACATTACCTCAAATTAGTTCTATTTATAAGTATTATATGTATTGTCAAACTACCTATAAACATTTTAACACATATTTTTCTATGATTTCCTGTCAACCTATCTTGTTAGGAGATACTTTAGCCCAATTAAATTTTACTTATTACTATTATATTGGCTGTCAAGCTACCTATATACATTCTATCTCAAAGTATTCTAAGATTTCCCATCTACCCACCTTGTTAGGAGATACATTACCTCAAATTGATTCTACTTATTACTATTAAATGGACTGTCAAGCTACCTACATGCATTCTATCTGAAAGTATTCTATGATTTCCCATCTACCCACCTTGTTAGGAGATACATTACCTCAAATTGATTTTTGGAATTGAAAAGGAAATAATTATCTTGTTACCTTACCAAAGGCCATAACATAATAGGTAATAGATAGATCAAAAAATTTATGTGTATGTTACTTAAAATATCTGATACATAGGTTTTACTTTACAGGGAAGCTTTGTAATAAATTGTGTTTTCATTTAGTAAATCTTTATAGGAAGGTTTTAAGGGTTTTTCATTTTTAGATTTGAGTCCTTACATGGTTTTAGGCTATTTTCTGCTTTCCCTAGCCCTTTAAATTCATCTACCCTAGAACTATGTAAACCGCTGATCTTTTTGTTTAAGACTTTAAGAATATATAACTTTTAATTAAGCTATTAATTCTAAAAAAGTATTTATATTCACTAAAAAAATATCAGATCGACATAAAACTTAGTGGGCAAATGTTTTAAGATTCAAATTTTTACCACGAGACCATATTTTGCTTTGAATTAAAAGAGTTAAGTTAGATAGACTAATCCTTAACCTCTTTTCTAATACTAGTGGCTTCACCTCTAGCATCTAGAAGGGAAGGTTAGAAAAATTGTCTAAAACCAACCCAAGACTTAATCTGAAATATAATCTGAACCTAAAACTACCAGGACCTATGTGAAGCTTCCCTAAATGAAAAATTTAATAGGCTCAGAAGACAAAAAAACTCACTACTTTATATTATAGGATATAAAGTCTAAATCAAATTTATATTTAAGCTATGTGGATATTAACAACCAATAAATAATGTTTTTAAGCTTACAAGTTTTTATTATTATCTAAGAAGTTTTAACACTAAGTACCTCGTTGAGCACTAATAACCCCCCTTTTTAAAATAAATTGGTAATAAGAGGTTAAATTTATTATATTGGGTCTATAGATTTCTTGTCTAATATAAATATAAAGACAATTATAATAATATTAATTATAGATTTTGATTATTCTATACCGTATTGGTCTAATATAAAATGTATGAAAATGATAACAAGGTCCAAAATCCTTAAATGGAATCAGTAACTAGATATTCAAAAACAGTTTTAAAGATGATTTTTTCTCAACTTTTTGTCTTTATTTTTAGTTTGCAAACTCAAACTCAAACTCTTAAGCTTCAGACAAAAACCTTACTACTTCATTTAATAGGATACATATAAATCTTATCAATTGACTTTTCTTGGTAGAAAAAAAACGAAAAGAAAACATTTTTAAAAACCGAAACGTGAAAAGTTAAAAATTTGGTCAAAATTTGGAATCTAGGTATGCTAAAAATTTGCTTTATGTCGAGAAAGAAACTTGTTAGCTTTACAATAACAGAGTTAAATGAGAGTAGGAATCACAATTACGGATTAGGGATACAAGGATAGAAAATGTTGTTAAATTTTCGTCTTGATTTGCAGAATTATAAGCTTTTATGAAAGTTTATTGCTTATGTAGTAACAGGCATCTTTGCAGGATTGGATCTGGACAACCGTCGAACCAACATGGTTCTCGTTTAAAGTGATCTTTTTTTAGGTCCAGGAAAGCTTCATAACTATTTAGAGAGAAAATATCAAGATAAATCACTCCTAGAAAAACCACATCTCACCCTACAAATTTTCTTTGTACTTTTCTATTCAAATCTAAAATTTAAAGAAGTGGGTCGACTTCCCTCCCCCTCCCCCCTTTTCCCTTATTCAATTTTTAAATAGCACGAATTCTATTAATAGACAAAAAAAGGATGCGTCTATTGATACCTAATCTAATATCTTTTAATATTTCAAGGTTTCTAAAATTAACCATTGGAACTTAAAATGTTTTTGCAATCGGATTCCTTTTTGGCTTCTTAAATGACATTTTTAAGTTTAAGGGAATGTTAAAGAATATTTTGGAACTTTAAACTTTTTGTCGAACATAAAAAAGAAAAGAATAAATTCTTAAACAATTTATTTTTAACAGGGCTCGGCAAACACAACCAATAGAAGCCTCATCGTAAGTCGCGCGGCTTCGTATGCCATCCAATCAGCACTACTATTAGCTGCGCGGTATAGCGGCTTTTAACAGCTGTAGCCGCTGTAATATTCATTCAGTCAGCTTAGATAAAATTAAATCCATCCGAACGGATTTGAGTAAGCTAGGAGTTCAGCCAACATTAGCCAAACTTGTTTCAGTCCCTCTCAGCCTCTGTCACAGCCAACTACTACCACCCTTAGGTACCACAACCACCACAAGCTGTAGCTGCAACCTTGCTTTTAGCTACATACAGCCACCAACAGCCGCAGTCGATCTTGATGTAATTATCAGTCAGATTACAATAAATAGCACTGCAAAATTAAATAATTTTTCTCCAAAAAATAATTCCTTATAATCGTCATTAGTTCTAAGTAATATTAAAACTACAAATAAGATTAAGTATGACAAAATAAATATGCGTAATTTTTCGAGAAATGTGTATTCAATTCATTTTTAAATGTAGTAACAAAATGAAAGCTGGCTAATTCATTTATCTCACAGAAAGATATATTTTTTAAGAAAGTAGGATTAAAAACTATGTAACTTTATTGGGGGTGGATTGTTGCTATTCCTCAAAGAACCAAGCGATCACAGAAACCCCCCAATCTTTTTTTTTTAAATTGAAAATAAGGAATGTGATTTTATGTATCTAACCTCTGCGGGGCCTATAAATGAGGTGCCATGAACCTTCGTGTCTACTCTGTATCCAATATAACCTAAGTATAAAACTAACAATATAACTTAAGTATAAAACTAACAATCGTGTCCCAAAACTATTTTCAATTAATTTCTGTGATCGGCTAGACACTTTTATTTGATTTTTAGAATTAAAAAACCTCATTTTATTAATAAAGTTAGCGCAAAAAATCTTCTCCGGTTCTATTTTACATGAAATCAACATTATTTTTGTCTTAAAAAAATCCTTTCCCTGATTTTTATGACCTTTACATGATGTTTTAATTAAAAATCATTGTTTGTCTAAGCTTAAAACTACACAGGATGAATGATAACAAATTAAGTCCAGCTATACACAATTGTTTATTTTTTTATTTTTTTTGTGGCGAAAATTTTCTTCAATTGTCATATTAATATCAACCATTTATTGATGATTCCTCAAACAAAAAGTCATAATATGAGAAGTATTGTAACTCTTAAAATTTAAAATTATCCGCTTATTTTGAGTTAATATGGTGATTCATAAGATAATTTGGCCCGATGTCTTACGCATAGCACTTCCTAAACGTGGATATGTCGCGGGTATGAAACATTCTAATTTTAACGTAGTCTGACAAAATATTAAAATCGAATTTTTCTTTATATGAATGTTAATGTAAAGTGTATTCTGTTAAAATTGCGTAATATTGTATGTAGAATATACGTGGATATTATGACATGGAGATTGTCACCAATTTTAGCTTGCTAACATGGAACTCGTTTATTGGTCAGTTAGTTCATTCAGTGGGAGAGGAAGGGGTAAAGGAGGTGGAAGGTGAAATCGTTATCTTTATTAGAGACCATGATAATCTGGTGTAAAATCAAAGTAATAATGTATCCATTGAAATTAAAATTTTCTTGATAAAAGGCACTTTTAAGTTTGAATTTTTGATAGTTATAATTCTGTAGAAATAAAGTAAAATTAAATTTCCCCTTACATAATTAAACCACTGGGCAATGCAATAAAAAGCTATGCAAATAAAATAAAGTAAAATCAACTGTTTAAACAATATAATACTCATTACATATACACCTGTTATGTTTAACAAGAATTGATACAGTAAAGCATTAGGAAAACAAGGATTACAATGTTAAGAAGTAGCGAAGCTTATATATGAATGAACCAATTTATGCAAATAGCAAAGACAGTTAAAGAGAAGTCTTAATATAGAAATTGAAATATACATAGCAAAAATATGATGAAATTTAAAAATTATATTATGCACAAAAAAAATATTCTAGAATTAAACTTTAATAATTTGAATTATTAAGGGAAATAAACAGTTTAAGAGAAGCAACGCATATAAAGTCAAAACACCGATGAAAGTACTCTACATTTGTTAAAATACTAAAACCTAAGCAATAAAAGTAAATTGATATTTGTATAATATGAGTTTTAATCTATTTACCCCAGCTGTCATATTTTAAACTTCAGGTGAGTAAATAAATAAGGACTATATAATCACATTTTAAAGATAAAAAAGTCAGTTAAGTTTTATCTTTCAAGCATTGTAACATCTCTAGAATATTAAATTATTAAATAGTATTTTTTAAATGTGAAATATTGTAGTTTTAAGGACATGTAGGTAGGATGTATATATGTGTGTTTGCAACAAAAGATCTCGCTAAATATTGTACAAATAGGTTTTTTTTACCAGGGACCTGAAGGGGATAAGACAATGGGTGATATATCAATAAACATAATGATACACAAAAATACCCCTTCTGTAGATAAAAATTAGTAGTTGAAATGTTTAGGCACTCGACTTAAAGGAAGCCTGCAAGAAATACCATGCTTTAACTGCTGAAAGACTGCCACAAGTAGACCAAATACCCCAAATTTGAAGCCTTCAGCTTCTATAACAAAAAAGT
>LS057202.1:0-10142 GCA_900241095.1 Acartia tonsa
TACTTTGACTGTCGTCATCATACAAATAAACCAAGGTTTTGTGTTTATTTTCTCCAATAAATCTATTCTTGAATTTTAAAAAATTCACTTTAAATCTACTTGTATACGATTTTTGTGCTTCGCTACTTATGGATGTTGTCATCCTTGTTTTTATCCTTTTTGCTAGCCAGCCACGATGTGTTATCAAAATCAAAATCAACGTATGGGATTTTTATTCTTAGGACAATTATTATGTTCATTAAAATAATAGGTTGTGCGAATGTGTATGTGGCAGTATAAATCGATATATTATTACTTGGATGTTGCACCAGATTTATTGTATTCTAAGAAAGCGATACTCACGCAGAAAAAATAAGCTCTAGAATCCAAAACGAAGTTTAAAATGTTTTTGTGTATTTTATTCCTACGAAATGAATTGATATCATTTTATATTTGTTAAAGATATTGAAATTAAGTTTTTTGACCTTGTTATTTACAGCATATCATACGGACATAAATAATTGCACTGCTGAAAGAAAAATGTAAAAATCCAGAAAAATCTGGTAAAACACGTTGACCATCAAATTTTGTTTGGAAAATTAAGTTCTTATCGATAATAAATATTAAATATGCGTTTTAAACTAACAATTCATACGTCATTAGAGATAACATTTTTTGACATGTATGTTTTTAGTCCTTTCGAGTCATTTTTTCTTGTACTTTAAATCTTATTATTACAAACTTTTTTTTTCAAAAGAAACCCGTCAACATCATGTTTTTTTTAATTTGTAACTAGCTACACATGTAATGGAATACGAAATAATAGCCAATAAAACAATTGCCAAATTTTTTGAAATGTCACAATCGGAAATGGAAATAAAAAACTTTTGTTTTTTTTATAATTTAAGTTATATATTACTGTTTAAAGTATGTAAAACACATGCATATAGCCTTATGGCAGTTGAAATATTTTTCATCTTTAATGACAAACAGTTTCTCTGTTAAAAAAAGCATAAAATACTCATAGCTTTAGGTAAAAAATCCTAATTCCAGCAATATTTTATGTTATACAAATATTAATATACATATGTACTAAAAATAATTGTCTATATATGCCAACAAGACATTTTTAGGTCATGTAATATGATATGTTTGCCAATTTTTGCTAATATAAAAAATATATTCAGTCATTCATAAAAATCATTATATCAATATTATATAATTGCATTTTTGTTTAACCAAAGCAAAGCTTTGAGGTGACGTCTAAGCTTGTTTTAATGAAGGTAAAATGACGGGTTTCGAAGGTAGTGAGGGGTAAATCTAATGTATTTTTTTATTTTGATGTGTGGAAATGAGGGGTTTCAAAGTTTGGGTGAGTAAACACCCGCCCCCTCCCCCCCTTGGATGTCTAAGTTTCTCTCGTTTTTAACGTTTGCAAGAAGCTCCCTGTAACATTTAAAGAATATATCTTTTTAAATAACAACTTGAAAATTAGAACGTATAAATAGCTATAAACATTCCCCGGACCTTTAAGAAGCTACACTGTAAAGGAGAACAATATCAGATCAGCGGTTAGTGACATTCTTTGGTAAAGACACACAGAGATCCTGTTACTTTTATGTAAGGATTATAAAACACTATATCTATTATTTTAAAACAACAGCTACTTAAAAACTGAAAGACAAAACAAATGATTAAAAGATGGGCGTGAAATTTTCATTTTTTGCCCATCCATTATAAAATATATACCTACTAGGAAGGGGGAATATACAACAAAAATAATAGAGGATCATTAAAAGTACATTTTGATCTTTTATTTTAAAATTTTGCCTACTGACGGCTGCAGAGCATTAAGTTCATAAAGAAAGAGGGGACAATGAGCTGTTTATTACACTGGTTCCCAAATTTTTTAGAGAACCTTATTTATTCGTTGGTTTTACAACTTTGGGGACTTTAGTTAATTTTGATTGGCTGGTTTATTAAGTTGAGTGTTCAAACGTTTCAATCACTATTTTTACGCTACAGAAGGGTTGCTTTTGTGTATCATCATTGGGGATGTACATTAATTTATCGGCTATTGTCTTTTCCCTTTAGATCCCTGATTATATATATGCGATTTGTGGTTTAGACTCTAGAATAAGCTAGAAATATTTAGAGAACCAAATTAGAACAAGGATGACAAACACCCAGATGAAGCAAAGCTTGCAAATGTAAAAGAATGAACAAAAAGGGAAGTGGAGAGAAAAAGGAAGCATAACAAACAGACAGACGGAAATAGTCAGTAACACAAGTCATAGGAATTTTTACAAAAATTTTAGCCATTTTAGTTTGGAATACAAAAAAATCAACCCTCTATCCTGAATAGCCACCGAGAAAATCACGTTTTCCCTTAAACAAAGTGGACAGAAGGACAGGCGGATATCTCGCATTATACAAAATAAAACGAACAAAAGAAAAGGATAGAAAGATACTTAAACTCTGAGAGAGTCCTTTTAATTGGAGGTTATTTGTCAAATCATGAATAAATTAAGCATTATCTTTTCAAAACATTTTATAAATAATTAAATAATGGATTTCACATTGCTTTATTTTTATGCTAATTTTTGAAAGAAAAGTCTGGATTATGGAAAGAAAACGAAGTAGCGGGTTTCGTCGTATTTTCACAGTAGCTTTTCTTCTATTTTTAGCCGCTGTAGGGCAATCATTTACATTTTTCTGACCTAACCTAAAATAACCTATTAAAAGTTACCGTGAAAATACGGCGAAATCCGCTACTTCGTTTTCTTTCGGTGATCCAAAAGTTTTTTATTTCCAGTATGGCCTCGAATCTAGATAATGCCTTATTGTTACTGGACTCAAAAGGATATTCAATACATTTTTGGACGGACGAACCTACCTACACTAAATGTAGAAAAGTTATATCTAAAAATTGATTTGCTAAAAGTCTATTATTATTCAATAAAACATTTGCACGTATGAATAAGACAATTCGATATACTTCAAATTTGAGACAGTTATTGATTTTTATCAACAAAAGGTAAAACCCCAAATTTTGCTAAGCATTTGCCCCCTTACTTACAAGGAAGGAACTGGTATTCCGAAGAAAAAAATAGTCACATAATTTTCCAGTAGGGGAAAGAAAGGTGTCCCTACCCTATAAAAAAAGAAAGCCTTGGTAAAGCAGATATATTCCAATTAAGCAGATAGCGGATAGTAAAATCTTAAGCATCAATCAACGGAAGGAATGACCAACAAACGGACAGACAATTTATAATTCAATGCGTATGTTCTCTTTCACCATTGATTTTATTAACTATTATTCCGCATCCATGCACACAACCACTCCTTTTAATATCACTCTTCGCTTTGGTTTGAATTTTGACCAAATGTACAATTGTTCATATATACCAATTAATTAAAGGTATTATAATCATAACTTACCACAGACGATTCTATGTTTGTTTTTTTACTACAGTATAACACTAGATTTTTATAAAAGTTGCATGGTTGCTATATTGTCATTCTGATGTGATTAAAAGACTTTAGGAATATTAAAATATCCTATAAATAAAAATCAATGAAACCATTCTGAAGGGGGGGCGTGGGGGTCAAAAGTGTTTGAATAGATTGTAGATTATATTGTATTATTTCAGATTTAGGTTCCAATTGTTTTATGTATATAACATTTGATAGATTATCACTGTATACACACTGACGTACATCCAGCTACTTTGGTATATACCATCCAAGCATCTATGAGCTCTGAATTCGTAAATGGAAAAAGCCTAAAACTTTTCTGAAACCTATAAGTAACTTCCTTAAGATGGAGAACTACATCAGAGAAGTAGACATTGAACTCCTAAGCATCAGATAAAAAAAATCCCTACTACTTTGTATAACAGGATTGCTTTGGTACCATAATGTAAAGATTTTAAAACAGTTACCAAAAGTCTAAAGTCAAAGGTTTTAAATCAAGCATCAAAGCCCGATCATATGCTGATATCAATAATGAATCTACTGTGATATTAAATATCCCTAAACCCGTAATTTAAGTATTGGAAGTTAATTATATTGTGGTCATACTGTTAATACATTAATATCATATTATGTGCATATTATTAATAGATACACTGTAAAAAATGTTATACTTTTCATACAATTATATATACAGAATTTTTATAGTGTTTTTATTTTATTCATTCTTTCTGAAGGAACTAATGTTCTTGGCTGTTTATTACAATGTTACATTGACTACAGTTTATTGTGAAGTTTATTTTATGCTATAACATGTTACTCGTTCTCAGGGCTCGGCATCCTCAGTCGCAGCCACAACCAGCATCAGCCATGCAGATTCATGAGCCAATCAATAAGTTTGAATGCATGCCGTGCTACTTACAAAGACTTCCAGTATGTCTCAGCCAACAAAAACTCAAATCATCCTCCCTCAGCTTTAGTCACCCTCAACCCCAAACATCAACAGCTACCCTAAGCCTCAATCATCAACCCCCAACAAAATAACTTAAAACCAATGCAGGACCAGTCTCTCTATTTCTTGAAGAGTTTTATTTACAAAAACTTTTATAATAAAATTCTTTTTTGGGGGGGATGCGGATGTTCAACTCCCCCCAAAAATAGCTTAAAACCACGAAAGGGCCAGAAGAGCCCATACTTTTTAGTGATAACCGATATATTAAGCTTCAGGCGGACAGACAGACGGACATACGTCGATCTGCTTTGCATTATAGATACTTAGTCCAGCATAATTATAAATATTAAATGGTTTATATGCATGTTCAATCATAATAAAAGAGTTTATTAATATTAACATATGATTTGGTTTTATCAATTTTATAATCATATTAAATTAATAAACCATATCAAGTATGTTAAAACCAGGTGGCCACATGGTAAACCACAGCAAACTGGGATATATATCCATTGTATGACTTATGGACAGTAATCCGCGGATAGTAAAATAGAAATTTACTGATATATATGCAGTGGCGTGCGACAACCCGGCTTTGTGAATCTTTGTGCAAAATCTCTTAAAATACATTTGAAACATGGACAAACGGGCGTTTTAAACAAGTTATAGAAGAGATGCTCTTTAGTTATGGGATCCTTTAAAACGGAATAAGTTTACTGTCTAGTAAATTGCGTTCAAATTATTACAATTTTGAATTTTTGAGTAGCTTTATTATTATTTAAACATCTGATTGATATTAAGAATATTAAAAGAGACATGTATTTTTGTTAAATATTTAAAAATTTTACTTTTACTGTCATTGACCCAAATGATCAATCAAGGAAAGTAAATTGAAAATGAAAGGCCAGGTAAATGGACTTAAAAAGTTACATTGTGTTGAAACTTTACTAGCTGAAAAAATTTGGGTTCGTTCATCAAGTTGAGTGTTCAAACATTTCATGCACTAATTTCAATCTACATATAGGGTAATTTTGTGTATCAACATTAGGGATGTACATAAACTTATCGGCCATTGTCTTATCCCTTATGATCACTGATAATATTATCTTAGGAAGCATCTTTAGTTTGGGGTATCAGGCAATCTAACACCTAGACCTAACAAACAAACAACCCATTGAGGGCACGAATTTTGATTGAATTTCTTAAGTAATTTCTTAAACTGCAACTGTTTATGAGCAAAGACATTCTTGATGCAGAAGGTACTATTTTGAAGGTTCTATGTGTGAATTTTATCTTTTCCATTGTAATTATCTGTTTTGTCCAGATCGTATCCTTTAAA
This sequence comes from Acartia tonsa, assembly GCA_900241095.1. NCBI lineage: Eukaryota > Metazoa > Arthropoda > Copepoda > Calanoida > Acartiidae > Acartia > Acartia tonsa. The sequence goes on from LS057202.1 coordinate 5,745, forward strand.
TTATTAAATAGTTTGTTCAAAAACGGCTATAACTTAAACTTAATTGTCATTTTTAAAACTTTTACACATCCCTTCACGCAAGAATGAATTTAACCAATTGCAATTTAGTAAAACCGCAATGTAGCCCATTTATTTTCTGGTCAACTTCAATAATAATAAACCCAAGGTCAATAGACGGAGGTTTTTACTTGTAGAGAAGCTCCTCTTCAAGTTTCTTAACTTGATTTTTTATTATATTGTCGACAATTTTACAATACAAGTAGCTAGACGATAATTCGGTATTTCATAAAAATACATTATATTATTTTAAAAACAAAGAGATCCTAAGTCTGTCTGTCAGAAGATTTCTGCAACTGCTAGATCGAATAGGCTTTGCTTTTCAGAAAATCTACCAACTGGTCATACGATAGTCTGAGATATTAGACACGAGTCTCGAACCCCTCCCCACTCCAAAAAATATTGTTTTTCCGAAACAAATTATAGATATTTTCCATGGGTGTTGGTCACCAAAAACTGAATAAATAGAAAACAATGAGTTGAACGCCAAGTAGTTTTCTACGGATAAATTTAACTGTTTGTTTTAAAAAGCCTATTCTATATTGTAAATGAAACAATTTATATGAGGTTATACTTTTGGTTTTTAGTGTCCTTGTTATTCAAGTAAATTAATTTTGGTTTGCTTTAAGTGATTAATCAAAGCCATCAACGTCAAAATTGTGAAGGTTTCTATGAAAGATTAACATTAGAATTTCAGTCTTTAATAATCAAAAGTATGCTGTCGACATAATGACATTAATAATTGCAATTTAACTTACCTTCTTTAAATCAGGGATCTTAAGGGATAAGACAATGTACAACAAAATGATGTAGATCCTCAATGAAGATTAAAATTATTGGTGAAAGTTCCTCCACTGCTAGTTTGAACCATGCAATTAAAATATAATAAAAGAACACAAAGTTTTAGTGCCAATTTCCAAAGAATGAGAGAGCAGGTTTATTAAACTTTGGGTACCAGTATACTTTACAGGATAATGTCTTCTTCCTCCCTGGTTTCAATAAAAATAATCAATTTAAAGTTCAAGTACTTTTGCAGCAGTCCCTAGTCTTTTGGGGCATAAAATATTGGGTGGAGTGGTTATTTCTTATAAAAGCCTTCCTTAAAAGGTGAAACAAGTTGATAAATCATTAAGGTAGAATTATGCTTTAATTCATGTATCATTAACTTTAGAATATATAAATATTGATTTTATTGCCTGTTGTTTTTTAAACGTAATTTCATAATCTTCTCAATAATTTTACTGCGTGTTATTATTAACGTTTTTGCAACAAAAAATACATGCACTTATATTTTACAAAGCTTAGATTCCTCTCTTCTTTCTACTACTTCGTCTATAGGCTATTTTTTTCATGACTTTTACTTGGTATTTTTGCATAATCAAAAGTCATATAAATTTAAGAGTATTTATGCATTTATTACTAAACTAGAGGCCTCTAGGGGCACTTTATACTTTAGAAAAAGAAAAAAGGGAGGATTATCCTTTTAGAGGTGTTTTATATTGGAAGAGCTTAGGTACTTTCCCATAAAAAAAGTCATAAATCTTCCTTAAACCAATAGGAAGCTTCACTGTGATGGAGATCCTTTGATCCAGACAGGCACAACAAGTTTACTATATTTTTTGCTATGGATTTGATGTACTTGTATGTTTTTTTTACGTAATCAATCTTTGAAAAACAAGCTAAAGATAATATTTTTATTATCTGAAGTGTTTTTGGTTAATCCCAGCTCATACGAATTAAAGGTCATAACAATCTTATCATTGCTTTTCTTTCATAACCAGTCCTAGAGTTTTTAGCTTTTCAAAAATAAATAATTAATTTAATTCAATCAATTATTTTTAATTTATTTTTTCATTTGTGAATAAAGCAATATTAGCTTGCACGTCATTTAAAATCATTGATAAGATTTATATAAAATTTAATTCAAGTACAGAAATAAGCTTTAAAAACTTGTATATGAATTCTAATAAAAATCTACAATATAAAGTAGCAAGATTTTTGGTCTGAAGCTATCTACTTGAGATGGTTTTAAGCCATTATCCTGAACCCTCTCCACTTTCCTTGAGGTTAGGGGTGAAACAACTTCTTACAGATAGATAACAATATGATAATAAAAACAATTATGTAATATGTTTTCTTAGGAAAATTGCGTCAAAATAAATACTGATAACAATTGTTATTTAGAAGAATGGATGTAAAATATACGTGGAAATTGTGACAGGAAAAAGTTGTCGCCAATATAGGGTACGATTTCCCCTGTAATTTATTGGTCACTTCGGTTATCCAGTAGAAGAGGAGGGGATTGGATAAAGAGTGGGGATGAGGGAGAATGTTATTTTAGCCTGCTACAAGGTTCACTGTATCAGAGAACAAGAAAATTTGTTGTAAGATCCAAGTAATAATAAATCCAATTTAAGAAAGTTTTATATTTACCTTTGTATAACGAAGGTATTCTTTATTTATAACTGTTTGTCCGTCTAATCACTGTCAAAGCTGTTTTTTTTTGCATAAACACACAATTTCAAGGTTTATGTCGATTGACATAAAGGCATGAAATGTAGGAATCTATCTAGCACCCCAATTTATTGACGAATCTTTTTAAAATTTGGTGAAAATATAAAGATAAGTAAAGCATTTAATCCCTGAAAATTTTAGGTGTCCATCTTTTATAGGGGCCGAGAAAATCATATTTCCCCCTTTCTGTCTCTAACAGACGGACGGACATTTCGAATTATAGAGTAGCTTCGCTACTATTAATAAAGGAGGGTTTTGTAGCCTCGCGTCACTCGAAAATAGGCCTCAAATTTAAATTCGTTTGGATGCTTTAAATTTTTTGATGAAATGGATTTTGTCAAGTTTAGACTTTTCCTTAGGCATACAGGCGGCTTAGGCACGGCTGCCGAGCCCTGACAAAAAAGAGTAAAAGATAAATCACCCAATAAGTTAATTTTGTTAATGAATTGTTTTTCTTAATATTAAGTTAAGTATGAAATTTGCTCTAAGTAGAGTTACGCAGAATGATTCAAACCCTAATATTCTTTTTGTTGTGCATCTACTCTGCAACAATAGTTTGTCGATAACCAAGTCGTCATCTACTTTCCAATGTTTATTTTAATGGTGATTATTTCCTTTACTTTGGACATAAGTATATTTGGCTATTAATGCATTGTTTTTGATCATTTATATTTTTATGTTAATTAATAGTTGTGCTTTAACCATACGGTGTATAGTTAATCTTAGCATAAAAATTATGTTTTTTGTTTACTATAAAAGTTTAGTTTAAATTACAGTTAAAAATAAGAATGAAACTCACTAACAATTAGGTTATTTTGATTGTATATAGGTATATCAACTATCGGTTATTGTCGTTTTTTTTAAAAAAGTTGTTGAATCTCTATTTTCTTGTAAAAGATTGAAGGGTTAAATGGCGCATAACTTTATATTGGTTCTTTAGTTTTTAATATCTTTAGTATGACTGCATGGTTTATTGACATTATAACATTACTACTATGCTGTAATAGAACTATGACTGATAATCTAAAGGAACCATAATTTATAATATGATCAATTGTGACATAAATGAATTGCATTGATGATCAAGTTTCATCACTACATTTTTGTACTTTGGTTATTTCTCAAATTGATAATCATTCTTTTATTAAAGCAACTAGCAATTACCATCTAGGAGCTATGTGTTCGAAGAAGGAAAGAAAACAGCCTAAAATCATCCAGGGACCTATGAGAAGCTTCCATAAAAGGCTATTTCAAAAAACACCTATCTAAGAAAACGCCTTTCTTTAAACACAAATTTATTTTGAAACGCTCTGTTTAAATCTCAATCGGTTCAGAAGTTATCTAAATCTTAAGTTGCAGACAAAAATACCTTACTATTTATATAATTGGATAGGACTAACTCTATTTTTGTAAAAAACCAAGTAGTTAAAATGATCAAGAAAATTATATTAAAGTACCATTAAATAAAATATTAATTGTTTGAGGGCAAATGATATAATGTTTAATAATAATTTTAAAATCATCATGGAAGATTGTCAATTTTCTTAAACAACTCTGAATAATTGTTGGATACCGTTTTTAAAATTTACAAATACTTATTGCTTTAATTTGGTCATTTATAAAAGACGAAGTTAGAACTGGAGAACTGGAGAAGTGGGGGGGGGGTTGCTAGAGGAGGATAGGGTTAAATTAAATTAAAGGGGAAGGGGTTGTAATAACCATGCTACCTACAATCATGCACAGGGGAGGGGGGCGCGCCCGGCGCGCGGCCGGGGGGGGGGGGGGGGGGGGGGGGGGGGGGGGGGGGGGGGGGGGGGGGGGGGCGGG
>LS057203.1:0-11216 GCA_900241095.1 Acartia tonsa
TTATCAATAAGACAATTTTAGTATGTAAAGTAATTGTATCAAAAATGGACATATCTTAAGATAAAAGTAACAGGATGAGTATGTATGTGTGTACTGAAGAATCTCGCAAACTGCTAAACCGATATGGTTCTTCATTACAATGCAGCTTCTCAAAGGTCCTTAGATGGTTTTTTAACTATTTTAAAGTAGAAGTAAAAATTTAAAACTCAGGTTCATTGACGAACAAGATCCTAACGGCCAAACAAAGAAAATGCATCTTGTTGAAGCTGTATTAATTATGAAAGATTTCCTTATTAATCTAAAATTATGATTGATTTCTGATCTGTAATAAATTTGTTCTATGATTTTATCTATAGAACTATCTTGATATGTGTATATTGTTATTTAAAATGAGTATTAGTCTATGAAGATTTATACCATTTCGCAAATGTTTCTTTCAGAAATGAATTAATTATTACTTGAACCTTACAAAAGATTATCATGTTCATTTACCCCGTCCCCTCCCTTCCTTCAGGATGAACGAACTGACCAATAAATGATAGCAATGTTAGCAATGTAAATTGACGACAATGTTTCCCCTGTCATAATATCCACATATAATCTGTCTCCATTTTTCAGTAAAAAAAATCATTATTATTGAGACAAAAGGTGTTGTTTTGCCGCATTTTATCGCAGAACAAGAATGCTACCGAGCTTAAATAGCGCATTAAAAAATATCTAAATAATATTGCAATTAACAAAACAGTAAACTGTAACACAGCAATAATATTGTGTTGTAAAAGTAATTTTAAAGGGAGTTTTTTTTTGCTTAGAGTGTATGCTTTAAAAAATATTTCAATGTTTATTTATAAAAAACCTTAGCTTTTATCAAACAGAATCTTTTTTTGTTTAATAAGATGATAGATTTTAAAAAATGGCTGTCTGAAATGAACTCTAATGTATGATGTATTGTGTTATATATAGAAGTAGCTTTAAGTTAGGTGTGCCTTCACCTCCGTAATAACTATCAAGTACTGCACTTTGTTATTGTCAAACGTTTGTGTATTATATCAACAGAAGTATGTCTATATTATATTAGAATGACCATTTTTAATGAATATTACATAGTTGTCATAGATGAATTATGCCAACACTAGTGGCTACGCCCCTAGAGGCCTATATGGGCAATTAAAGAAAGAGAAGGGGGGCTATATTTCTAATTCTAGACCCCCTTTAGAAATAGTTATAAACCTTTCCAGGGCTTTTGAGAAGCTTCTGTGTTAAGGATAACTATGTCGGTTCAGCTGTCAGCAATATTCTTATAAAAATTCTTAGGCTAGGAGTTAGATTTTTGTCATTAGAATCTAGGTGCACTGTGTTCAAATGTTTTAGGGAAGGGACTATCCGGAAAATGGCCTAAAACCAGCCTAAGATATAAATTTAAAAATAAAATAGCCTAAAACCATTCTGGGACCTATTTGAAGCTTCCAGAAAATTGTGAATAAATCAGTTAAGAAGTTAACGAGATCTTGACTTTCCTTAAAAGTATTGCATATTCATTGCAAATATTAAACAAATATGACAATATACGGAAGTCATCGGCCAACTTTAAGTATAGGATTATAGCATAGTTTTACAAAATTTAATCCGGATTTTTGTACCAAATCTTTTTCATATTTGTAAGCAATTTTAAAGCAAAAGGATTTCTAAATTGGCCAACAAATTTTTTAATACTAGCTGCTAAAAATCTATTTTATATAGTCTCTCTGAAGCGATACAAAGTGACCCAAAAATTAGCCATGTGACGTTATAAAAATGAGGAAGATGAGACGTGAGAAAGAAAACCAATAAAAAGAAATGGAAAATCCCTCATTTATATGACGTCACATGGCTGATTTTTTAGACACTTTGTCCCGCTACGTCTCTGTATTGTTCAAAGAGTTTAAGGGATACTATCATAGAGATAATTTGATCAATTATTATAAACAAAATTACCCATTTTAAGATTTGAATTGTTGATGGAACATTTATTTTGTTTGTAAAACCAACAAGATTTGATAATAGTCCTCAAAATTAAAACTGAATAGCATTAGCTAGAACTCGGGAAGGAAGGGGACATTCAGCTCCACTAGTCCCTAAAGTTTACTTATTTATTGACTTAAAAACTTTTGGGATCTAACTTAATTTTGTTTGAAAGATTTTTTAAGTTGGGTGCACAGACATTTCAACAACTAAAGGGTAATTTTGTATATCATCACTAGGGATGTACATTGATTTATCGGCCATTGTCCTTCTAGATCCCTGGCAAAACAGCATTAAATCTAAAAAAAACTTACCTTCATTTTGGCTGCTGGGTTATCTCTTTTCTTTGCCTGCTTTTAAATTTTTTATTTGTACAAAAATCTAATTTTGCAATAAACAACTTTACTTTATTATTATTTTGATAACAGAAAAAAAGTAAAATAAACTTAAAGTTATTTTTTTAACAATTAGAATTTAGTACAAATAATCACTTGGTAATATAAATCACGTTATTGTGCTTTGTTAATCACTTAAAAGTAAATAATCACTTATCACTAAAGTAATAATAACTTGTATAGCAGCTACAGATATTAAATCTGTAATCTGTGACAGTGCAGTGGCGTGGCTGCGTTTGTGTTTGTGTTGGTTAGTACTCTAATCCAATAGAGTTCTAGTATGATGAGTGTTTAGTTCTCTAATACAATAGAGTTCTAATAAAGAGGGTATTTAAAACTCTACTCCAATAGAAGTGTAGTATAGAGTATAATAGTAGTACTCTAATCCAATAGAGTTCTGGTAAGGGTGTAGTTAGGTGCTTTATCTGGGTGTTTCACTTTAAAGGGGTGAGAGTGCTTGCTCACTGTTGGTGAAGGCTGAAAAAAAAGAAATAAGGATGATACAAAAACATATTTTGTCTCCAAATTTTTTTGTCGCATGTTGAAAACTACATACATGTAATGAAGTTTATATTTTATATTTCATAAAAAAAAACAGATATTTAATTGAAAATAAAACAGATATTTGAGTTCATTAAAATAACCTGCAACCCAATATATAAACTTCTTAGGTAGCAAATCTGCTATACAAACTTTCTCTATAAGGTTGTCTATGTATTTATTTGCATTGATAATAGACTTACCTAGAAGATATCATAGGGTGATGTTTATGGAAGGCCAGGTTTCCATTCTACACGCATTGTTATCTCTCTGAAACTAAATTATACCTCATTAGTTAATAAAAAGTAGAAAAATATGTCCGTCTCTGAAGCTTAAGATCCCGTTAACCATTGAACAGATTGGGATCTAATCTTTAGGGAATATATCTACTTGTCCTGTGGTGGTTTAAGGCTATTTTCTCGGGAGTAAAAAATACCCTAATTTCTTTTTTTAAGTAAACCCCAAACACACCTCAATTTTTTTAAGAATTAAGAAAGTTGTATAACTTTCATAATTCATAAAGAAATAACAAGCTCATACAAACATCACATGTACGATGTAATTGAAGAAAAGTTTTGCTATTAAAAAGTGTTAAGTATCTATATTTTCTGTATTTTGCAACGTGTAATCATTTAAAGAATCAAACGTGTTATAATCATGAGATTCAGAATCTATGTATTGACACAAACAATAATGGTTACATTTATAACAGCAAAGCGAATTTAAAATAATATACATTTTTTTTATATTGAAAAATTCTGTAAGTTTTTATATTATTGGACAAATTCTGTCAAATCTAAATTTCAAGATAACATAAATCAATATAAGACATAATAATATAATACCCTTTTTTTAATGAGTCGCTGCTAGATTAAGGGGAAATAGGGGATCTCGAGTCTAATAGAGGTTAGAAATTTATGAGATTTTGTAAATAAAGAAAAGTCAATTATTCTACTATTTTTTTTTCTTTTGTCTGATGACATGTTGCTTGCAGCAATTAGTTTTTTAACCAAACAACCTTTGCCCTTTAATCACTCAGATTTACAGACAATACCTACAATAGTCTAACCCTTTATCTCTGTTATCATCTGCTAGGCTGATAAAAAGAGTAAAATATTTGGATAGTGGGAGTTTCAATGTTTTTGGTCAGTGCTTTGGCAGGGATATGCATTCTGAAATAAAATACAAAAATAAGGATAATTACATCTAATACTAACAAAGGTTTTGAAATAAATAAATGAAAAAGAAGAAAAAGAAGAAAAGAGAAGAAAAATGACAGAAAATGGGAAAGAAGGTGGAAAATGCAAAGTGATTGAAACAGAAAAGATTGAGATGAAGAAAAAAGACAAATAAAGGAAAAAAACTGAAGAACGAGAAAGAAAGAGAATTAAAGAAAAAGGAAAGAAAAAGAAATGGGGAAAGAAAAGAAAGAATTGCAAAATAAGAATAACGAAAAATGAAAGAGAGGAAAAAGTGAAAAAAGAAAAAAAAATACAAAAAAAGAATTAAAAAAGAAAGAAAATTGAAGAAAAAGAGAGAACTGGGAAGAAAATAGAGAATGACAAAGGAAAGAGAAAAAAAATAATAAGAAAAGGAAATAGCCTAAAACCTATTAGGAATACGAAGCTTTCTTAAATACCTATGGAATTATTTTATTTTACAGAATTTTTGTCCTTTCTTCTGTGTTTATAACTTTTTTCTGCCTACAATTATTTTTATATTTTCCATCATCAACATTCCATAAATTGTTGGAAAAATTTCATGCTTTTTCAGACCTAGACTGGCCTAATGGCTAATTTATGTGCAAGTATTTTGGCAAAATCTCTTATTTACATAGTTGACCATTGCAACCCAAGAAAATCGAATTGGAATAGGATTTATTTATTTACGCACACCCTCCCATATAGCTTAAAACCATAGGTTTTATCTAAAGAAATATTCATCAATGCCAAGACAAGTGGCTGTGCTATAGAATATGGGGGAGAAAGGATAGCAGTAAATAGCCATCAGTAACAATCTAAAAACTTTGAAAATAAAATTGCCCAAAATCATCCAATGACCAATAAGAATCTATCTTAAACTGAAAATTTCAATTGGCCAGAAAAAATAAATACCCTTACACTAAATTCTAATAATTAGTTTAAAATTTAAAAAGATTTTCTTCTATTTATATGTTTCTCTCTTAAGCACACTCATTTTCATAACTTAATATGGTAACATAAAAAACTGTTCTTACATTAGTATTTTTTGAGCTAATCTTTACGCATAAAAATTCAATTAATTACAAAATAACTTAATTCTTATGTAGATATAATATGAATTATAAAAGTTACAGGACAATCTGAATTTAAATATCCCTTTGTTCAAGAATGCACTTAAAGTGAGGGATCTGCACTAATTATTTGTCATAACTTGCATAGATCATAATAACCACTCCCCATGCCCATTTTTGTCACATTATATTCACCCAATGCACTTATGGGTCCCATACAATTTAGCCAATTTTAATTCATAGCAAAGTTAATATGAACTTCATTAAATTTTATCTTATCCTAAAATAATAAGATTTAACTGAATGAGAATGTCTATGTACATCCACAATTATCAGGGAAGATTTATTTTGGTCTCGAGAGAGTTTTTAGACTTGCAAAACACGACAATGGAGAACAATCCAAAAAAAGAAAAACATTTCACAAATATGACATTAATTGACTTGATTTATAAATATTTGAGATATCTTATTTCCTTTTACTAAACAATCACTGTTTTGCTAAAATAACCCTTTTTAAGTTGTAATTATAAAGATATAATTACTGCAAGGCTCATTGCTTTTAGCTTATTTTTGGACGCTTAGCATATTTGCATCAGCTATTACCATGTTTGGTATTTAAACATAATTTTTCATCATTAAAGTTGCTTTTTGTGCTCATTGAGGTTACATACATATTTTAAACTAGAGGAAAACAAAATTTTATTCTGTAAAAGACACATTTAAATCTAAAATTTTTAGGGCAAATTATTTGTTTTCCCAAAAATATTTCTCTTCGTATTAGGAAAATTGTACACAAAAATTAAAATCCTCTAACCTAATTAGTGAGAAAATAAAAAATAAGTCATAAAAAAGCTTGAACAAATTAAAAACTTTTTCCTTGTGTATTTATTGGTGTGTGGAAAAGTACTCATTAAAATTTTACAACTTCCTGAAAACTAAGCAATAGCAAAACAATAACATCATCTATTTTCTGCCTCTTTTCCCTATTTTCAACAAAGTGTTACTTTTCTATTTTATTTTATTTGAAACATAATACAATTTCAATCTTTTATAAAAAGTTGCAAGGTATATTGTTTGTAGGTTAAGATCTTGGGAACCACAGAATCAATTGAATCATTGTTAAATTCTTTTTTTAAGGAAACTAGTTGTTTAGGTTTTTATTTCTTAACTAAAGTGCTTTGATGTTTTTTTATTTCTCTTTCACATAGAGAGCACCTAGATGCTAGGGGCAAAGCTACAAATCTACAACATTATACATAAGCTTTTGTTATACTTTTCAAGGAATCTTCTTTGGGGTTAATAAAAGTCGCCAAAGCTGACATAATATTTACATATCATAAGTCTAATGACGTTATAAATACTTGTTTCAACCAAAAGCTTTTTTCTTATAAAATTTACAATCATATAGTATAAAGCAAAAGCACCTAGTTTCCCTTAAAACTTTAAAACTCGGACAATTATAATTATTTTGTAAACAGTTAAGGCAATTTCCCACTCCCTTTTTTAATACAGGTCCCCAGACCTTTATTTACAATTGTCAGGGTAGCCAAATTAAAATATGTTTGGAACATTTTTCATAATTTCTTTTGCGGATTTTTTTCTTAAAAAATGTTTTTTAAATAGATAATTTTGCTATTGTATTAACAACACACCCACATATCTAAAATTTCAAAGCATTTTATATTCCTGTTAGAAAAATTCTAAAAGTAGCAAAAAATAATTTAAGGTAGACAACCATGATCCCATATGTAGTACACTGAAGACTACTCAATTATCAAGGAAAATCACTTTGACTCTAAATAGTAGACAGTTTCAGAAACAGAACATTATTTACATCCTTGGATATGAAAATAAAGATTTAGATAATTTAAGGATTTCATGATAATATTCTGGGGAGGCGGGGGGGGACTTATTTCACCCCCTGTTATCTCGAAACCTTATGAAATATGAAACAAACTAAAAACAAAGTTGCTTTAAATGAAAAATCAGAAAACTTTTCTTCTGTAACGTTAGAGAGTTGAATATTACATTAAAAAAATATTTTTTCTTTAGTTTCTAAATTTCTAAATTGTTTTGTAAATTTCTTTACAACTTTGTTGTTATTGGACATAATTGTCATTTTTATTTTATTATTATATCCCTACCCCTTCCCCCCTTAATTACTTGAGCTTCTTATTATTTGAAACAATAAACTACAAAAAAAGACCTTGGTCAACAGCCAAAAAAAATAGTAGCAGTATCCCTACAGATAACATGGGGATTATTATTACACCACCCCACCAAGATTTATGACCCCCCAATTGAGCAAAAAAAGAGGACGCGGAAATTTTTTTTATAACTAAACCTTTAAGTTTCATGGGGGATGACTTTTTTTACCCTGACTGACACCCTCCTTGGCCATATTGTCAAGGTAGGCTAGAGGGGTTTAATGTGGTGGACACCTAGAAGGGCATATACACCCTCATTAGTTTTTCCATGGGATGGATACAACCCTCTTATGCACGCCCCTGGTTTCATGTTGGTGATTTTATTTATTAAAGAGAAGACATTACTTTTGATAAAACTTGACCATAGAATCTGAACACATTCTTTAATTTATTTATTACACTTCTAGTCCCCAGTGGCTCTTGGTTAGGCTCTTCTAGTCATTCCCTAACCTATTATAAGCATCAAAATAGGATTCTTTCTCTCAAAACTTTCTTTCACAGTCAAATACGATATTTCTCTTCTCCTCAATGACTTACATGAAAAGTTTATTGAAAACATAAGAAGAGGGAGGGGGGGATGGGGTTAATTTGTTTGATAAAGGATATCAATTTTGTCGTATATATGGAACTAATTTGTCCATGGCTCATATACTAAGAGTTGTTTGTTTTGACAAGGATAATAATATCCATGTGTGGCGCAGCAATAACAAGCTAACAACATTTTTAATAGGCTGTAACTTATGAATCATTCAGCATGTAGCTTACCATTAAACAGCTCACACATTACACAGTAAAATTAAGAAAATCTTAATTAAAATTGCGTACATACTGTAGAAGAATCTAGTCTACGAAATTATTTTGGTACAATTACGGCTATTGCCTTGTTATTTGCATAGTAGCTTCGCTACTAACATCCTTAAAGCAACAACTTTGTACTTTAATTCAGGGAGGAGAGAGCTAATGAAGCAACATAAATCTACAACACTTACTTCCCCCAAACCTAAACAAACTTTTATATAAGTAATTGGGAAAAGATAGTTTTATTATTCGTTGTCTAATCCCTGTGTTGCCTTACTTGCATTATAAACACTAGAGTGCCTTATATTTGGTTCATGTTCGAGTTCAGAAACCGAACCAAAAACTATAAAATTTTATTTTAAAAATAGCACAATCACAATTTGAAGCCCTTAAAATACTTATACCTAAAATTTTGACCATAAAAAAAAGACACTTGATTCAGAGACTTTAGAAAAAGGTAATTATATTCAAAACTTTTAAAGTCAGTTTTCTGTCATTGGACTTGACCTAATTCTGAGATCCTCTAGTATACTTATGTAAAATTCTTGTTAAATAAGTTATTAAGACTTAATTAGGAGAGTACGCATAGGTGTTCATTTACATCCGCAAAAGTAGCCATACAACTATCTGGCTTAAGTGCTGGTGGCCTTTTATGTCTGCTGTCAAATTGTTTTCTGCTCTTTTGTTGGCTGTGTTAATATTTCCGATACTATTGGCTGATATTCATAAACCTAATTGGAAGTAGGCACAGTGTTCCACACATTGGATTGAATTACATATAGCTCATGCCCCCTCTATTCTTTTACTGAATTATTATTACAGCAGCACAAAATAGATCCTTTTCCTATCTCAACTTTCATCATTAGACACCCCCCCCCCAAGAGATCTAAAGGGATAAAACAATGGAAGATAAATTGATATACATAACTAATTATGATAACATTTACTCATTCTGTAGGTTTAAACATTTAGTTGAAGTGTTTCACTGCTCTAAATTAGAAAGAACTTATAAAAATTCAATAAAAGTACCCAAGTTTTTGAGGTAGCGAACAATATTGTACGTGATTGTAAAGCTTTAATTACAAGTGTAATTTACAGTCCAATGCCGCCTCCCTCCCTGGCATCCTTTTCATATGCGAAAATAAATTAATACATGCAGAAGTATATGCACAATTTTACGCATATTAAGATTTAACTTTTGGACATTTTGGCTAATTATCCTGTATTACAAAATAATTGGATGTCAGTCAGTCTGTCTGTCTGCAGATTAATAATTATATAACGGCTTCTGGCTTAGATAATATCTGTTTAGCAAGGATGACAACATTCATAAAAGTGAAGCTCTGATACGGTAGGACAAACGGATATTAACACTTGTATAGTGTCAAACTGAATAATCAGAATATATATGAATAAGAGTCAATGCAAAATTGTGAGTAAATATGTTAAAATTTATCTTGATAAAGAATTATGTTTATGGACATAATTACATTCTATTTATAGGACTTGATTATAGAGTTGCTTTGCTTATAATATTGTACTTCAGTACACCAAAAATCAAACAATCGGAAAATTAGATCACATAAAAATTTGTTGTTAAAAAAGTCGAAATCAAGATATTTTAATTGGACGTAGGGACATTCTGGTAATAGTTATAGAGTTGCTACGCCTTCTAAACCGTACCTAACTACTACAGGAATCACAATGCAAAGTTTAAAATCAATAGGACAATTCTAACATGCCTTAATTAATGAAAAAAACTATCCGTCTCGGAAATCAATAGGACAATTCTAACGTGCCTAAGTTAACCAAAAAAAGCTATCCGTCATGGACGGACGGAAGGACCGACACTAATTATAGAAAAGCTTCGCTTTTAAAAATAACCTAAATGTAAGTTAGTTAAATTTTTTTTAAAAAATTAAATTGAATTACCAACGAGGGAAGAGACATTGAAAAGTGATTTAAACTAGTACCCAAAGTTTTTTAGCCATGTTAATCGTTGGCTAAACTTTATGTACTTCTATTGAATGTTGATTTGTTGTTTTCAAAAACGTTGTGTCCAAACTTTTTTATTTACTAGTGTAATTAACCTACAAAAGGGGTAATATGTTTTATCATCATTCGGGTAGTATGTAATTTTATCATATACTATCTTATCTCTTAAGTTCCCCGTCTGTTACTGGATAGGTATGAAGTTCATATTCGATTTGGTAAAGATTTTAAGAATTTAGTGCAAATGCTAATAAACATAATTTATACAGTTGTGCATTTATACATCCTTGTATTGCACTAAGCTGCTAAATATTTCAATTTCCCATACATGATTAGGCAATATAAACTCAAATTTTTGGTAGCCATGCGTTCCAGGGACTAAAAGAAAAGTAGCGCTACTAGGTTTGTCCGTACAACTGTACAATTATCACAATTTATTGTTCTTTTAGGATCTAAAATATTGTTAGCAAGTTGCTTTATGTTGCCATATCCTTCCCTCAAAAAAGATTTTAAAAACTTTTAGTAGACCATAAAAAAAGCTTTAAATTAAAGAAAAAGAGTCATTTGTGTCTAGTGGTTAGCGAGATCTTTAGGTAAAATCTGATACATAGATAGACAAGACATACTAGCTATCATATCATCTAAAGTAGTAAGGTTTTTTTAGTCTGTAGCTTAAGATGTCGATAACTACTAAACCGATTGAGATCTCCATTCTATGGATGCTTCAAATAAGTCTTGGGATGGTTTTAGGCTATATTTCCGCTTTTTCCATTACTAGAATACAGATTAGCCATTAGTTCTATATATGGAAGAGAGGAAAGAGGTACTATACCCCTAAATAAATAATAGTTATTTATTTCATCGTATTATAAACCGCTTTCCGTGGATATAGAATGTACAATTATAAGATTAAAACCAGTTTTTTAGTTCCGAGGCTAAAAAAACTGGTTTTAATCTTATGATTGTACATTTTTATATTCGTAGAAAGCTGGATATAATACGATGCTAGAC
>LS057204.1:0-11215 GCA_900241095.1 Acartia tonsa
CGAACTTTACTAATATAACCAAGTACAATAATAAATTCTAATATGTTATTAATTAATGGTCCTACTAGAACTTTACTAATATAACCAAGTACAATAATAAATTCTAAGATGTGAGTTAAGAATGGTCCTACTAGAACTTTACTAATATATCCAAGTACATTAATAAATTCTAAGATAAGAGTAAAGAATGGTCCTACTAGAACTTAACTAACATATCCAAGTACGATAATAAATTCCAAGATGTGAGTAAAGAATGGTCCTACTAGAACTTTACTAAGATAACCAAGTACAATAATAAATTCTAAGATGTGAGTAAAGAATGGTCCTACTGGAACTTTACTAAGATAACCAAGTACAATAATAAATTCTAAGATGAGAGTAAACAATGGTCCTACTAGAACTTTACTAATATTTAACTTAATTATTATTTTTAGACTAAGTTTCCATATAATACCCTAACATAAATCCTAAATATAGAGAAAGTAGAAAGGAATTTTAGTCTTAGCAATAACAACTGAACAATTTGAATAACAACTGAACCGATTAAGTTCTCCATGGAAAGGTCCCTAAATGGCTTTAGAATAGATTTCTGTTTTTTTCTATTACTTCTAATACAAAGCTTTAAATTCTAGATGTATAAAGTAGTAGGTTTTTTAATGTCTGCAGCTTAATGTTTTTAAAACTGCTGAACTTATAAAGTTTTCCTCTTTAGGGAAGCTTAACATTGATCCTAGGTTGGTTTTAGGCTAGTTTTCTGCTCCCTTTTAATCCCTTTAAATGCAGAGAGCACTTAGATGAGAGTGGCACAACTGTTAGGTTTTATAAAGAATTATCTGTTTACCGTGTAGTTTTGTAAATAGTATAAAACAATTTTGGTTTCAGTCGATGGGGTAAATAACATAATGCTAATGTAGTGTTCAGAGTCGTACCTCAAACAAACTATTTCAGAACATCTTATACATTTTACAAATATTTAAACGAAAAAGATAAATGAATTAAAACAGATAAAAAAATGTCTGTATAAACATACAAAATATCATCCTTGCATAAAATTGGAATAAACCAAGGATATTGTTCGGGTACTTTTTAGGAAAATAGCTTAAAACCTAAAAGGACCACTCGTTTTTTTCCCTAAGAAGCAAAACCTGATAGATGAGCATTTATCTACTACTAGATCTTAAGGTTCAGCCGGACAAATATCATACAACTTTAATTCATACTAGCGGCTATGCCCCTAGCATCCAATGGCTCTGCTTCGAAGATTGTGGAAGAAAAAGCCAAATAAATAGCTTAAAACCATCCAAAGACTTAAACATGAAAAACTTTATCCCAGAAACACCACAGTACCTATATGAAGCTTGCTCTAAAATATAGATCCCAATTGGTTCAATATTTTTGAGATCTTAAGCTTCAGACAAAAAAATTCTTGCTACTTTATATAATAGGATATTGTTGCTCTAAAATAAGTGGCCTTTTTGTTGGCTATAGTTTGATTAATGAACCATACAAACTAAAGAAAGTGTAATTTTCAATACCAATAGCAAATAGGCCTTATTGGTTTTTCTTTAGAAAATAGTGTTACACAAACAAAGTTGGTTAAACATAAAAACTTACCTACTAATTTCAACAAAAAAGCAATATCTACTTTTTTCATTCATATACCTGGGATATATGGTAAAACAACTAACAGACATACTGACGTCATATTAAAATAGTCCATTATTCTAAAATAAGGTCAATTGGAAGATGATTAAAGTCCCTCCACAGATTATGACGTCATACGATAAAATAACCAATGAGAGGCCAGCATAAATTTTACCATTGGTCAATTACAGTGTATACTGGCCTCTCATTGGCTATTCTATCGTATGACGTCATAATCTTGAAGGGAAGTTAATCATCTTCGTCAATTGGAATATTTCGGCCAAAAGTTTTTAAATTTATTCCCTTTAAAGATTTTCATGACCCTTCCTTCATCCTAAAAGTGGATGTAACATAGAAAATATTAACATACTTAGCCACGAATTTCACTGTAATTGTACAGTGCCGTAGCTATATAGAAATGGGCATGTAAAGGGATCTACCGAAATTTAGTTTCCGAAAGTGTACCTAGCTTCCGCGTCCTATCTTAATATTTACTACTAGCTTAAAAAGCTTTAAACTTCCAAAAAAATCTAAATTTGAAAAATTAAAATTTTAGATTTATAATGTATGAATCGTTTATACCATTATATCGCTTTTCCCTTTGACCGGAGTAGCTGAAAATTTTGGAAATTTGGAATGAAATAGGCAATCCATTTTCAGCACATCTGTAAAGGATAATACTAGTAGATTATTATTGGTTATATCCTGTATTTGTAATGTGTAATGGTAATCAGATATTGTTCTTTTCTTTTCATATCTTTACAGTGAAAAAATCATTGGAAATGTAAGAAAACCTTTACGATAATCTATAAGATAAAATATTTTCTAACAAATGAAAAAAAAAGAATAAACTAGAATGACCTATTGTGGTAATACTTATAAACCATCCCAGAACCTGTGACGTACATCCTGTTACTTTTATATAAAGATATTTGCTTTTGCGTCAAAACTGGCTAAAAAATATTATGATTTAATAAAATTGATTTTAAATCTCCTTCTATATATCTTTTTGCCAACTGCTGTTTTTAAGTATCTCTTGTTAATGGTACTTCAAGGTATGTAATAAATCTTTTTAAAACAATAATCGCACACGCAATACTATAATAATACTACTGCAGCTGCACCCCTAGCATCTAGAGGAGCTGTAGCTGAAGAATTTCACAAGGGCAGAAAAATAGCCTAAACCATCAAGAAAATTGTGTGAAGTTTTAAAAAATCTAAAAACGAACGGAGATTTAGCAATGATTATATTGTTGCTACGCTCTCCAAAATTATACTGAAGCATTACAAAAATTATTTCAAATCTTAGGATGCAACAAATTTCAGATTTACGTACAGACAGACTGACGGACAGACAATTCAAATAACCCTTAAACTTGACCTGAGTCAATAAATCCATGTTATTTAACACAGTTTTAAAATGCTGATGTCAAGGATATTTGACAAAATTGAATCAAAGATTCCAAATTCAATTTGATATATGCCTGCCTAGTATATACATTTTAGTATATCTGTAAGACAATACAAAATGTATGATATATAACAGGAAAAACAAGGATGACAACAACTATAAGTAGCAAAGCGCCTAAAATCATGGATAAGAATACGGACAAAGATATTTAAAGAGCATTTATTAAAGTTAATAATATAATATTTGGAGAAAAAAGTCACAGAACCTTTCACATGTGTTGATATTTTTTTTGTTTTTATTTTTTTCTATGATGACTGACAGGGTGATAGCCAAAGTGAATTATAGATACTGGATGCTCAGAACAACAGCAAAATTATTTTAATACTATTATTTACAAAAATTGGACCAAAAACACCAAATATATTAGGAAATATATAAATGAAAATGAGAATGATGACACTAAGATTTAGTTTTCTATTTTTAATAGGAGCCGAGATAATCACGTCTCCCCCACTTCACTACTAAAATGACAGAAATTAGACAATGCTATGTTTTTGACGAAAGGAGGGTTTGGGGAGGGGTATGGTGGCGCACCCTTGTCTGCCCTATAATATCAAACATACCCTGGAACATTATTAAACTTTTTCAGGGAAAGTGTTTAGATATTATCGAGATCTGAACAACCCACACAAAAACACGCATACAATCAATTACTTTAAAATTTTAAATTATTTTTCTTTCTTAGAATTCTAAAGTCATCGTTTTATAAATGCTGAAAGTAGGATAATATTTTGTAATATGACATTTATATCTATAATTTACTTCCTTCAGTTTTTGTATTCTATCGCCTGTAAATATCGATAGACGGTATTATTTTTTAGGAAACATCATTATAGATATAACTATTCATTTAAAGCGGAGCTTTTCTGAATAATCACAGTTTGTCCTCTGTAACAGATAGTTCTCAAACATTTCATGATGATTTAGAAAGCTTAACAACTCTATAATCGTTACCAGAAACATTTAGAATTTTTGACTTTTTTTTCATATAGTTTTAATATTTTATAATTTAACTGTTTTATTGGGCAACCTTTGCACACAATCTGACTAATTTTACAATTTGCATAATTCTTAATTTCATTCTCGACATACAAAATTATTTTCAACATACGAGTTTCTCAAACATTAAATTATTAAATGTACAGCCTTTTCTGTCCTTTTATGAATATTTTTAAATGCAATCTTTTTGTTTGGCCTTTAGTTCCAGGCTCTGCAGCCGCGGGTCAGCCGCGTGTAAGTCCCAGTGAAAGCTTCATATTATAAATTCTAAATTTAGTCGGATGTTTAAAACTGTTCCTAAGGCAATCCATATTTTCGGTATTTACTTTTTTTTTGCACACAAACGGGTTTAGATTTTAGGCCTATGCGCTACTAAGGTGCAGTTGCCGAGCCCTTCATTAAATTTATAGATAAATGTATATGATGGTTGAAAATCACGAAACCTTTGTGAGTTTAATTCATGACCAAAAATAGTTTAAATCAAATATGTCAAAAACGAAACAAAAACTAAAAAGAAAAGCACGTGGATTATTCATTTAAGTTTAACACTAAACATATACATAACTGTAAAAATAAAGATTTCTCATTAGTTTTTAATTATTTTGCAGTATTTTTTTTCTGTAAACCGCATCTTTTTATGTTACTATTAATTATATGTTACATATTTTAAAGACGTGCTGAATATGAAGCAAAAATCTAATGACGTACGAGTTAGATAACGAGATCATAATTTTGGTACGTATCTGATAATAATAATGAGTTGCGACTTCTTAAGGCTAGGACATTCATCTTGCTTTATCTTTTTTTTTTATGCCGCGCACATGACAGAGTAGCATTAGGTAACATTTTAACGTCATTATTTACGCCGCGATAATCTTTTGAACCTTTCCGACAACGAGCAGATACGATACGCCACAGTCGTGGGTTTGGTAAAAGGATAACAGGAAGAACAGGCGCAATTCATTTTTATATACAACTAGAACTTAACTTAAAGAGCCACTGTACACCTAACAGCCAATACACTTTTTGTGTCCATCAACTTGATAGATAGAAAAGTTGGGGACAAAAATCAAAGTTATTTATCTGTAAAAAGTGTCTTTTTGTATCTTTACCAGGACAAAGGAATAAATATTTTCTTTTTTCATATCTTAAACCACAAATTTCGTTGAATTATTAGAGAAAAACTGGAGGAGGCTATATTGGAGGCCATATATCTTTCATAAGAGATATACCTACAACCACCACCCCCTTCCCCTCCAATCAATGAGCCGGAAAAAAATCATATACTTTTCTAAACTCCACTGAAAATTATAAAAATAAACAACCAAGCCGTAAACGAGATATTACTGGCATGAATACAATCAGATAGTTTTTTTCTGTTTCATAATAAGTTCAATATCATTAAAATTATGAACAACAAAAGCAACTAAACAGTAAACTTTATATATCAAATACATTTACTTTCGTTAAACGTCAATAAAAATTAAGAAAAAATGCATTTTTTGTCTTGTTGTACAGTTTCAAATTTTCCCCAATGATTTTTTCCTTTTTGTTTTCTCTATGCAAGTAAATTTAAAAAAAAACTTTACCTATCTATTATCCAAGCAGAGAGAGAGAGAGAGGTATTTATATCCATGTTTTTGCTCTACTAAAAATCTAATTATCAACTTTATAAAACACATAAAAACAGGAAAAAACATAAATCAGGTTTCCAAGAAAATATTATGTAATCTCTTTAAAAAAACCAGTTTATCTTATAAAGTAGTTATATCTTTATATACCTATATTCGTCCACTAAGATCTTGTAAACGGCTTCAATGACAATTTTCAGTTTTTTTAAAGCTTATAAATGATATTTGACAAATTTTAGGCCATTTAGTGGGGGAGTAGTCAGCCTTCCAATTTCCCTTTCTAATTAAAAAAAAAGAAAATATGGTTGATTGAAATATGTTTTCCCCTCCCCCATCCTCCTAGGAAGTTATAGGCACAGCCACTATTATTAAAAACTTAAGCAATACAACTTTTACTTTCAAGGTATTCATGAAGGTTTATTAAAGCATAAACTTAAATATAACTTTATATAAAATCATATGTATATAAATACTATAATAGCCCGTATAATCTATTGTTTAAAATGCTTTGGGTAAAAACTTTGTTTTATTGTAAAATTGTTCATTGTGTATAATTTTAGTAAGAATATAAAGCAGCAAAACATAAATATTAAGCACTAGCTTGCCTTTTATTATTTTTATTTAGAGATAAGGTTGCTAATGCATTGCGTTTTATGTATAGCTAAACTTAAGTTTTAATTTGTCTTTCTTTAAAGTATTTTTATTTAGAAAAAAATCTTTATTAATATTCATTTTTATTTCTTTAATTAATTTTCTTTTAATACAGGAATTTGTTCAGGCTATTTTGTTACGAAAAACTAGTTACGTTTTATAAACACTAATAAATGAAGCCTTGTATTGCAAACTAATCCTTTACATTGCTACTACATCAAAATATATATTTATAATCGCAATCCACATTGTATTCATCTTCAAATCGGTCAAGATGCCTAAAATTGAAACTAATTGTTGCTTTTGAATGAATGACCATGTTATACCTAACCTCAATCATATTGAATTATTTAACTGAATGTCTACCTTCCATTTATTTGTATGTTTGCTAGAATCTCGCAAAAGGCAGGACTGATCCTTTCTCAGGGAAGTTTCATATTGTTCCTGGGCTGGTTTTGGACTATATGGGGGTCAAAAAGGGGGATGGAAAGTTATCTAATCCCCATGTTGAGGAAAAACCTTGATGGTATAGGGGAAAACAGTTATATAATATGTTGAGAAAAAGGGGAAATTTTGTCAACTTGGTTATAGCAACTTATTGTTGTAGACATAAACCCCGATTCTAGGGAAGATGCACTACAGAAAGCAAGTAGTACAGTGTGGAACACATATTATAAATCATACACATGTAGTACATGTATGAGATCTAATACCCAAGTAAAGTATTTGAATTATATCCTCAAACTGTACTTAATTATGTCAAATTTATTAATAATAAAAAATCCAATATGCCTTTGAATATGAATGATTACTGCTGGATAAAAATTAAATCTAAGCCTTATTGAAAAATCATTTATTGTTTCATTTTATAGACAATTTTCATGAAGAAAATTTGAAATCAATTCTTTAAAAAATCAAATACTGATGTAAGGAAACATAACAAAGAATGCAATTGATATAAAGTTGCTATATAAGGGATCAAACAGAGTTCTCTTCTTTAACCACATTCATACACTTTACATGTTAAACAAACTTTGTAGCAGCTGCGCATTCTTAATAGGTGGAACACCCTCCAATTTTTATCAATATGATAGGGTGCAAATTGTCCCCCCCCCCCTTATTTCAAGAATAGTTTTTAAAAGAAAAAGTAAAAAATGTTGAGTGGGGTTATTTTTTACATGAGTATTATCTCTTCAGAAGATGATAATAATTATAACAAAATATTAGAAACTATATTGTAAAAAGAACCATATTAGGTACTGACAGAGACACAGAAAGACATCCTGTTATTTTATACAAAGATTCTATATTTGAAAAAATAGTAGGCCCTTTATCTTAAAAACAACATTAACTTTCATTTAAGTTTAATCAAGATGAACTTAGTTATTTTAATTTTCCCTCTTATAAAATACCCAGATGTGCCTCCTACTAATTTCATACAACAATTACAATTGGTAAATCTGTAAAGTTTTATTCTGATATATACATATAAATGTAACAAAAATGATTTTGTCCATGAGTCTAAACGCTAAATGATAAGACATTTTTTTATAAAAAAGTTACAGTTAGGGATTTCTATGAAATATCATATGCAGGCCCAGCTATACTAACAATCAATTCTACAAAAAATCACGAAACCTTTGAAAGTAAGGTGGGGGTATATCTTGTTTTTTCATGTAACTGAAGAGGGGTGGGTAAGAAGGGGGAGTAAAATGGGGTTGGGGGGAAATTTTCCTTTAGAATTGTTTGTCAGAATCACATTCCCTTTTCCCTGTATCATAAGATGTTTTTATTGCAAAAAGTCAAGTATTAATAAAATTTTAGATGTTTTTGAGTATGTCATAAATGTATGATATTGTGCATATTTTAATAATGAGTGTAATTTTACTGCAGGTCAGAAGGAAATACAGAAATAGCCCATTGTATGAAGTAGCTATGCATGTAATAATAAGGTATAGAATAACTCAACGCTACTAAAGTTTATTCCCTAAAGATATAAAGTTATATACAATGTGTGGGTATATACTTATTTTATATTTACATGTAAGGTGCATATTTCAAAATTTCTTTCAAATTAGTAAATTTATTATTTTATATTGTAAATGATATGAATGTTCTATTCAATAACATAAAACTTATCTCATGCATGTCGCAATTTGTCACTTACGAATACTTTTATCCAATAGAAGATTGTTGAAATGAATTTTAATATTATGTAAAAACAATGCCTCCTGATTACCAGATAAGATTCTCAACAATACATGGATATTTATATTATAAAATGTACAGAAGAGAGAATGCAATTCTGACTAATAAATTTCTATATACATATAGATATATAGATAGATTGTTTGGAATACGTTATATACCATACATATATTTGGATAGGCCTTGTTCTTTGATATATTTCAGGTATATAATTTTCAATGTTCATTACTTAAGGACTTATAAAAGGCAATGCTTTTCAGTTGTGCTACAAAATTTAATTTTAATTACATTAGTTTTGATTTTTGAATGCTTAGAACTTGTAATTTACCATCATAAATTCGACAATTTCTGTGAATAATCGTTGTAGAGAGGATTAAATTGACTTATACTCTGTAAATGATGAGAATTAATGTACACAATTCTCGGAGTAAACGGACCATGAAATATATTTCACAATTGGATGACATTGTGAGCTTAATGGTCGGTTCTAAAGTCCATCTAATGTAGCGTTATCACACAATAGTTGTAAGATTTAGAGGACTAACAATCTTATAAATTGTAGATCAATATAATAACTCTTGGCAACATATTTAGTTCTGCAGTATTTACATTAGATTGGACCAAAATTTGTACATATAATTATATGTAAAGCATTTGGAATAGCCTGGACCCGAAAATCTTTGAAGGTCCCAGACAACTTTTTAGAATAACATTAGCCGCAGCAAAATGATATTTTTCAACAATCTTCAGTCAAACTAGTCTATAGTTTTTTCATCGTTCCGTACCCGCAGTTCTAAAACGGGTTTTAATCTTATAATTGTACATTTTATACCCGCTGAACGTTGTTTATAATACGATGCGAGAAATAACTATTATTAGATCATAATTGACATTTGGAGCAAGATTCTACTATACCTTTGAGGTAATACATTTAAATGAGAAGTCAATCCAGCAAAAACAGTCACGGTTATATACAACATCTATTTGTCCAAAAAGGATTCCAGTCGGACGGACGGACAGTTAGTTACAGCGAAACTTAGTTTTAATTACTGATAAAAATAGCAAAATTTTATCATTACTTATTGAAGAAGCAGATTATAGTGTCTATACAAAAATGACGTCGTCAAATCAAAGTACCAAAAATAGGCCAGTATATATTTTACCATTTGTCAATTAAAATGTATACTGACCTATCATTAGTCATTTACATTTTATTGCGTCATTTTTTCATAGGCGCAATAAGCTGCTTTCTCATTAAACAGTTAAATGAGAATTAGTTAGTAGGGTTCTAACTTCTCGTTCTTGTTGTAAATTTGTTCTTTCTGTTGATCTGATGCGTGAATGACATCCAAGATGTACCTTAAGTGTAGGTAGACACTAGAAGATAATGGAACAAACGGAAGTTGCTTTCATAGGTTGGTTTATAAAGTAAGTTGATTTGTATATCAAGTCATACCCAATCACTACTTGACTGCATGATTAAGGCATTATTCATAGCCAGCTTGCCAAACCCGAAACCGTGGCTCAACACGTTTCGCATCCGCTCGTCGTCGGGAAGGTGATAGGATCGAGTATCGGCTTAGCATCGCATAATATCCAATAACGATTAAAATGGTTGCTACTGCAACCATTTTAGGCGCGTGACATTAATAGTTAGAGTAGGGGGAATGCCTTTTCCCAAAACAGGCGAAACTTATTACTATGCCTAGTTATAACTTCTCAAACAAAAGTCGTCCACCATGAGTTGGTTTTCTGATGTGTGTTACTTAACCTAATACCCCGAGTGTTTGGACAGAAAAGGAGACATTTGACTCCCCTTAACCTGGGTTGTTGGACCTGACGTTTGAGTGTCATTCATAGCCAGCTTACCAATCCATTCTTAATATACTACATTTCCGAACAAAACTTCCAAGAATTATATAATATGTCCTAGAAACACATTAATTTATAATCAACTCAAAATTATGAATTATAAATGAAATACACCAATTTACAACGGGGATCTAAAAGGATATGACAATGACTAATAAATTTATGAACATCTCCAATGATGATTCACAAATTAGCCCCTACTTTAGATTATAATTAGTGATTGAAGAAACGTTTAGAAACTAAACTTAATGAACCCACCAATATTAGTTCTAAGAAAGTCACCAATGTTGTAAAGTCAACGAATAAGAAAACGTTATTATATAACTTTGGGGACTAATGAAGCCTCTCTCTCTGATACACACTCAAACACACAAAAAGAAACATACATGCATTTGCATATATTTAGCACACATATACACACATAAATAAAACCCCGAGTCGGCCCAATTAAATTCCAAGTTGCATCTCAAGAGATTAAAATACTTAGAGGGCTATGACATTATTGATAGGATCATATTTATAATAGCTTGGATACGATATATGTCTATTTTTTTCCTTAGAAAAATCTCATTAACTGCAGGACTCGTTAGGTTCTCCTTAACCCTCAACAGTCAAGTCCCTTTTTGGATTTTAATAATCAGAAGTGAATGGGGGGGGGGGGGGGGTTTTTTTGAAGGTTAAAAATTATTTTTATTTTTTTTTTTTGTTTTTTTTTTTAAAATTATTTTTTTTTGTGGAC
>LS057205.1:0-11214 GCA_900241095.1 Acartia tonsa
ATAGATTTATTGAGAAATAGATATGCATATAGAAAACTAGCCAATAGGGAGATAATTATATCGAGCCAACTCTAGTACTTTATATGGAGAAAGCCCAAAATACATGACTTTTACTCCACGTCGTCTTCCTGTGACGTCATATTGTTCATTTCTTTTTTAGGGATTTTCTTTACCACTTCTCCTCTCATCTCCATCATTTTATGACGTCACAGGAAGACGACGTGGTGCAAAAGTTATGTATTTTAGACCTCGTCCTTTATATGGACATAAATGTTCTTGTTTTCATTTCATAAATATGAGAATTTATTATTGATGTTTCACAGAATTGTTTTTAATATATTTCCATACACTTTTTTTGTTGCTGATATATTTTTTTCTAACTATTTCGTGCAAAAAAATAAGAAATATAAACAAAACTTTTTTTAATAATTAGACACTCATAGGGTTTAAATTGGCGTTTCATTGAATGTGTGGAAAATTATTTCAGTACAATATGAAAAACTTAATTTAATTTTTTAAAAAAGGTTTAGTCTTTTTGATATTCTAAAAATATTCAAAAAAAAGTTAATGGAAAAGGAACAATTTTTTAAACATGGCATTAAAGAAAAATGTTGTGAAAAACGTGTATATATGACAGATAAAGATAGTTATCTCTATTCAGATTGGACACATCTATTTTCTACTTTCAAAGTTCATACAAAACCAAAAAAATGAGACACATAGTTAACTTGTTGTATAAAAAGTACAATCTTAAGGAATGGGGAGCTAACAAAATGAAACTCATACACAGAAATTTCTATGATTTCCCTCAAAGTACCTATCATGAACTGCCCCTGAATTTTTTTTAAAGAAGTGGTAGTCTGTTTTCTTATGCCTAACCACTGTGGGGGCCAAACCCAACGGGTATGCCAAGTACCCAAGATAGCCTAACCTGACCTTTATTAATAACAAACAAAAAAAAAACCACCACCCCTTCCCACCTCTTTTTTGCAATTTATTTAAAAATAAGAGTGGCTGGGGATTCAGTGCTCGACTAGGCACTTTGAGGGAAACGGCCGAAATTTCCGTGCAGATTTGTATTATTTTACTCTCTCGTATGGATACTAGAAATGACAAAGATAAAATCTTGTGTATAAGGCTTATACAAAAATGTTTTGTAATCACAAATTAAAAGGAATGTTCAGAAAAAAGGATAAAACTTATGATTACCAATTTCCATTGTAAATATGACTTTTTTTGTAGCGTCAGATACTCCTTAAGTAAAGTATGTCCATATATTACTCGATCAGTCCCTTTTGTTTCGTAAATTTAAGAATAATTATTTCTTGCATCGTTTTTAAACAGCTTTCTGCGGAAATAAAAATGTACTTTTATAATAGTAAAACCATTTTTTAACCCTAAGATGCTGAAGGCACGGGCTAAAAAAACTAATTTTAATCTTATGGTTGTACATTTTCATATTCGTAGAAAACTAGATATAATACGATGATAGACATAATTTTTCAGTATGTCTGAGAACCGGTTCTAATCCACCGGATATTAATCGGTTTCGAAGCTATACGATAAAAATCCATTACTTAATTCTTAATTATTGACAAAAATATAATACTTCTACTTAATCTTATAATTTTTAGTGTTTATTTAATTACAAATAAAGCACTTTGATTAAAAAAGTTTAAAAGTTTAGTATGTTGAAAACAAATCAAATGAAAGCTCTTTAATAAAAAGTTGCTTTTAGCTATCTAGTAGGAAAAGACAACCTGATCCTTCATGTAATTTCCTTGAAATCCAAAATTTTGTTTTAAAATTGTACACTGTTGTGTAAAAGCTGTGAAATCATTTAATTGTAATTTTAACCTTATTTTTTTTCTGTATCATCATTTCTTATGATTGTATGGTTATTTTAGAAAACAGAAGAATAATATAAAGAGAATATACAAAGTAAGAATAATCATATTGATGGTAAATCTTAAATTAAGAAACTTAACTAAAAATAAGTTTATTTGTATGTTATATCAACCTTTTGTTTTAAGAAAATTCTGCCCTTGTTTAGCTTTATTTAGGTAAAAAAGAAGCTTTTTATATAAAAATGACGCCATACTGGTCTACCATTGGTCCATTAAAATGTTTACTGGCCTGCCATTGGTAGTTTAGTCTGTGTAATGGCCTATCATTAGTAATTCGTTCTGTATGACGTCATTTTTATAGGCTAAATAATATTAGCAGCATTGAATGAATACACCAATAATTAATCAATAAATTTAGCTAAATGTGCAGTAAACCAAGTTAATTTATATGTGCCATGAGAATATCTTTTTTTTCTCCAGTGCAGTGTTTATCCAATACAACTTAAAACTCTCAACTTTTTTAAACCAGTGCTTGGCGGTCTTCCTCATATAACATCTGGACCACAAACGACGTTTTTAAAGAAAGAAAAATATATCTTTGATGCTTATATTAGGTTAGGTTAGGGTTTATTATCCCGCTGGGCTAGAAGAATTTTTTTTCAAAAATGAATTAGGGGAGAAATGTTTAGGTGGTTTAAAAATGGCTTCGGGTGAAAGCACTCAAAGTTTTCTTTTGAAAACATTGGTATTCATTGGATTAAATATTAGTGCCATTTGCATAAACCCTATCGGACTCTAATTCTACTGGTCACTTAACTTAAACTTTTGAATCGACAAGCTAGTAAAACAAGGATGACAACATCCATAAATACGAAATTTAACTAATCGGATAGTCAAATTTAAACGAACATTAATAAATACAGAGCAACAATATATCTAATATTTGATATCATTGAAAGTCTGTTTAACAGATGCTACCCTCACAACATTGTGCTTAATTGTCTTAAGAATCAAAATATCAATTAATTTTCAGAATTGATATAAAGTTGTTAATGATTATAATCTTACCTAACTGTTACAGGAATCATCTTGCAAAGTTTGAAAACGATAAGACGATTTATAAACTAATGATTTTGCTATTTGTTAAAAAGAATTATTAGTGTTATCGTATAACAATATATTTTTACGCCAAACTGTCAAACTTTTAAGTGGTGTCAATTTAAAACAAGGAATATTACAAATCAGCAAATTTTTGTTGTTAAAATTACTCTTCTTTATTATTCAAACTGTATTACATTCAATTGTTATTTTTTAGTTACTGTAGCAGCGTTACTTTTGGAAACTAATATCTATGTTTATGACATATTATTCGCTGTTTTATTATTCAATACTTTTTTGTTTGGACATATCCCAATAAATTGAAGTAACTGCAATTTTTTTCTATTTCCTTATTGCCCTCTAATCAAACACCTCTTCTTGATTTATTGTCATCTTTCAGTGAGATCCATAGAATAATTGTTTAGCATTATGCAACAGATTTACATCTTCATTATGACAATAATTTATTTTTAATCTAGGGATATATAAGGATGAGACATTGGACAATAAATTGATGTACATCCCTAATGATGATACATAAAATTATCCCTTCCTTAGTTTAAAATTAGATTGAAACGTTTGGACACTCAATTTAATGAACCAAACAATCCAAATTCAAGAAAAGTCCCCAAAGTTGGTAAGCTGACGAACAAGAAAACTTTGGGAACTCCCTCCCTGATTTTAATTTAATATCGAACATTTAAAGAAATACTTTTATCATTGAGATTCTATGTTGATAAAACAACAACACAGAAGTTTGAAGGGAAATAATATTGAGCATAATAGGAGCACGATCTTTTTATTATTTTTTATTTCAACTTTGTATTTGGAAATGATTAGCTATCTGGCCCTTGGTCTATATTAATCGATGGCTTTAGCACTTTGAAGTGATAAAAGCCTTCTAAATTGTATTAGGCATGAGGGAATTTAAAATGCATTAGAATATTTTTTTATTGATGCAAGACTTTTCTAAGACAATAGATACTTTTTTTAGACTTCTTTAAATTAAATGAAAGACTATAAAGTTTTATATATGAATTTCGTCAAAATAGAATGAAGTTGATTAAAAATTAACTTAAAAAGTTGAAAAATTATATTATTTACCACCAAAATGACAAAATCCTTATAACACGAAGTAAATATATAAAGCAATTTCTCATCTATCGGGACGAAGCCCAATCTGTACCACTTTTGATTTCTGTGACGTAACAAAAATGAGGGATTCTCCAT
Organism: Acartia tonsa; assembly: GCA_900241095.1. Classification (NCBI taxonomy): domain Eukaryota; kingdom Metazoa; phylum Arthropoda; class Copepoda; order Calanoida; family Acartiidae; genus Acartia; species Acartia tonsa. The sequence goes on from LS057205.1 coordinate 4,176, forward strand.
CTCTTTTTTACGGGTTTTCTTTCCCACTTCTAATCTCATCTCCATTAATATATGACGTCACAGGAATCAGAAGTGGTGCAAAAGTGGTACAGATTTGGCTTCATCACCAATCGGCAATAACTCTTTTCTCTATGATTTTAGAAGAAACAAGGATGACAACATCCATAAAAACGAAGCTCTTAAATTAGACGGTATGATAAACGAACTTAAACACTTGTAGAGTGTCAGAACTTAAAAAGCAGAATATAAATTTAAAGTCTAAACAAAATTGTACATTACACTTCTAACATGCTTAAATTAACGTTAAAAGCTAACCTTTACGTATGGACGGAAGTAAGGAAAACAACTTATAGAAAAGATTCGCTTTTAAAGATTTTTTTTTGGGGGGGGGATAACATTGGTCTTTAGTAGTCACTGAGAGGGATTATACAAAAATTGTTGTGTGAAGATTTTTCAGAAAAAAATGTTAAAAAATCATTTCCTCTCTATTTTTTAAATCCTTCCCTCACAGCTTACCAAGACATTGATAAGTTTTCCCTTTTCCAAAAATGTGCAAAATTATATCATTTACAGCTTAAAAACAAAATTAATAGGGTTATCATATTTTTTCCATTTAATTTTCAAACGAAGGATTTAAAATTTAGTTCTAAAGAATTGATTGCAAATTCTTATTTTATTTAAAATATTAAATTTTCTAAAAGGCAACAGGATGTGCGTCTATCATTCTGTTTTACTCATTAATATTATCAGGGATCTTAAGGGATAAGACTATTGATGATATATTGATGATTCAACCTCTAATATGACAAACAAAATTGCCCCTTCTGCATATTAAAAAGGATATGTTTGTACAATACAAGTTTGTATCAACCAATAAGATTTAATAACAGTACTCAAACTTTTGAATCCAAAGAATGGGTACCTACAAAATTATCATCAAAACCAAAACACAGCCACAGGTCTTATTTTTTCTAATACTAGTCCTTGTTCCATAATATTATTCATCTTTCTTAATTTTTAACCACATAGGGTGGCTTCGAGCAATCATTTTCTTTTTCATGTTAAATCAGATGAATCCAGAGATGGATGGGAGACATTGAACCGGTACCCAAAGTATTAACACGATATTTATTGTTTTGCTTAAAATCTTTGGTTACTATTACAATATTGTGCTTAGTTGTTTCAGTTAGTAGTATTCATACTTTTCGACCAATAAATTCAATCTTTAGAATGAATAATTTTGTTTTAATCAGTTAGGATTTACATAAATTTATCGTCCATTAGCTTATCACCAAAGGTCCCTATGTTACTCCCCACTATCCTATTAAAAACTTTGAACAGGACGAAATGTTGTTTAGATGATTCATAGCGAACGAAGATTATATTTCTTTTTTATTGGTGACCGATCACATCCGCTAATATACGGTATATGCAAAGTGATACAGGGATCCCAAGGGATAAGACAATTGAATATAAACAGATGTACATCTATAATTATAAAGACAAATTTTTCTTTCTGTAGTTTAAAACTATTTGTGAAAATCAAAACCAGTTTTAATTAAAACAATACTTGTATTAATTTTATGATTTGATATTTGGGGAAAATTGTTTGTAATTCGATGCTTTACATGCTTTTTCAGTATGGCTGAGAACCGGTTCTAAAGCAGCGGATATCAATATTTTTCCATTTTTAAAAGTTTTTAAAAAAATTTTGCCCCTAAGATCTCGCAAACTAAAACGATTAAAGCATCATTTTGAGAAAAACTTCAACTAGTCCATTACTATTTAAACTTACTAAAAATTGTATCTTAAACCTTATCTGTATATTATATTTTATTCATGCCTCTATAATATTGGCAGGCATTGTCATAAAATCGATTAAATTATAACCTTCAAAGGGAAATATAATGCTTTAACGTGTAGTGCTTTGAAAAATATAATAAATCATAATGAAAAATATGAAAAGAGATAAAATAATCAGTAATCTAAAGGGATAAGACAATTGCCGATAAATTGATGCACATCCCCAATGATGATACACAAAATTATCCCTTGTATAGATTACAATTAGTGGTTGAAACGTTGAAAAGTTCCCAAAGTTATTAAACCAACGAATAAGAAAACTTATTAGCAAACTTTGGGGACTAGTGCAATAAACAGCCCAATGTCTCCTCCTTCCTTGTATAATAATACATGCTATACCTATAATATATTACAAGTATAATAACATCCATAAAAGCAAAGCTCACAAAATGATAAATTAAATTAAACGGTACTAACTTTTAGACTACAATGGAAAAGTTCAAATATTAAAAGTTATAACAATCACCCCTAAAACATTTTTAATTTTTTGGAAATTACATAAGCATAACTAGACCAAGTTTGTTAAAGATTAGACAATTCTTTCTTAAAAATCAGGTATAAGGTATAACCAACAAGTGAAATAAATCTTTAATAATATTTGGGGGCAAATGGAGAGGCCGTTAATTTTACTATATGTTGTCCTCCAACGACAGCTGAAAACCACGTATAGGTTTCGTGATTAAAAAAATTAATTTCGTTATTGGTATAAGCTGCTTAAATACACATGGTACGGTCTTTGGTGTACTGACATGCAGACAATAATTATATAAAAGCCTCGCTATTGATAAATATAAACTTGAATGCTATATTGACAAGGTAAAGACAGATTTTAAGGCAGAAATTTTACCATAAGATTATTTCCAGGGATCTAAATGGATAAGACAATAACCGATTATACATCCCCAATGATGAAATACAAAATTACCCCTTTCTATATGTTACAATTAGTGGTTAAGCGTTTCAACACTCAACTTAGTGAACCAACAAATCAAATTCAATGAAAGTCCCCAAAGTTGTTAAGACATCAAATTGTAAAACATTATTATAACACTAGGGATTAGTGTAATATACAGCCCAATGTCCCCTACCTCCCTGATCCTTTCACATTATATCAACGTCTTTAAGATAAATTAAACAACAAAATTCAAAGTTTTTACATAAAGTATTTCTTATTGGAAGTGCGTTTTCAATGAAATAAATTATAAATTATTATGATACCTAAAATTTCATAATTTAAATACTTTTACTAAGGCTTAAATTGGTTGTTTAATTTTGTAGTGTTTAAACTTTTCAACCAATTATTTCAATCAACAGATGGGGTAATTTTGTTTATTATCATTGGAATTCTTTTAAATAAGTAAAATATTTCAATTATAGCTTCGAAACGATTAATATCCGATGGATTAGAACCGGTTACAGCCATACTAATAACGGCAAATATTAAAATGATAATCATAAAATTAGAATTAGTTTTGTTAGTCGAGGCCTTCGGTCCTTTTGGGTCTAACAAAACTGGTTTTAATTTTAAAATTCTATAATTTGATATCCGCGGAAAGCTATCTATAATACGATACGATAAAAGACAGGTATCTTTTTGATGACCGACTTACTATCAAATATCTTCGGAGAAAAAACTTTATGAGTTGTATTTTTCACCTTGAAAAGTCTGGTGCGCGTATTTCTCTTTACTGCCACTCCTTTATTTACAGGAGGATATCGAAAAAAAAGCTAATATAATGATGGTAGCAAACATACTCCATAACTAGAATTATATGACTGTCCGTCCTTCTGACCAACAAGCTGTGAAAGGTACCTATAGAAATCCTGTGTAAGTTACTATCATCAAGGAAAGGGAGTGCAGTAAAAAAAATAGCCTAAAACCAAGCTATTAAATAGATTTTTTCTTGACTACAAAGTTAAGGTTCTTCCAGCATGGCTTCGGACCCTATTAAATCCGCTGGATTAGAACCAGTTCTAAAAAATTACTCAAATAATCATGTGTCGTATCGTATTATGGACGATTTCCACAAAAAGAAAAAAAATAAGATATTGCTAATAATTGAGAGAAATAATTCACAGAAAGGTCTAAACACTGATTTGACCAATGTATCCACTCATACATGTTTTCTCCATACTATTTCTTCATGTTTCCTACCCCCCTCCCCCCCTTTTTACAACATTTATGCCAAATGTCATTTTTTAAGGAGGGTCCCAATCCCCCCGGGCTTTTTTAACTCTGTGCATCATCTTTGCCCACCCCCCCCCCTCCCCTTCCCTCGTCTAAACATTTCTGATATAATATTTACTCCTACTTCCTTTCTTGCCCCAATAGTGAACAATCACACACACACAAACACTCACACATGCCCATTCCTTCTCTATAAAAAGATTCCTCAAACCTTTTTTTGCCATATCATCTTTTCTAGGATTATAAAAGCATCTTTCAAATCAAGAAAAAAATTTGAAATAGCAAATTTTTTTTTATAACTAAAAAAACAACATAAAAATATCCAATTTAATTCCTTTTAAAGTCTTAATTTACAAATCACGATTGCGTTCTTTATTTTAAGTAAATTATATTTCTACCCTACTCTCCCCCAAAGCTCCTAGGAGCTTAGCTGCAAAAGCATTATTTTAAAGAAAATTTTAGAGTATTAATCTTTATTCATTCGTTACAAGTAAAATTATATATTTTTCATAATATAAAAACACCAAAAAAAAGCCTAGGGGGATTGATGGGTAAGGATATAATATTAAAAGGGAAGTGGGTGGGATGTATGGATGCGATATACAAGTTAAATTCTGGTGCTTTCATTATGTCGACACAAAATATCATACTAATATATAATAGGATCCAATAAATATTAATATAAAAGTAATAGGATGTTAATTTGTATGTCAGTGTTTCTTTGTCCCTGTCTGTAGCTTAAGATCTCTCATACCGCTGTACCGATATAGTTCTCCTTTACAGCTAAGTATTATAGGGTCAAGGAAAAGATCTGTTTCCACCACCCTCGCAAGAGAAACCACCCTGGAAAAAATATTGAGAAATAAAATAAAACAGAAAATGGTGGGTAGTTTTAATCCCCCGTGTCCCTCCTTCTTCAAGTGCCCCTTGAGGCTTTTAGTGCGTAGCTGCTAGGATATGCAACAATTGTATGTAAATGCACTCCTCCTAGGTTTAACAGGTCTGTCTGCTGATTATTATCACTAAAAGAGGATTCAAGGTTTTGAATTGGATAAATTAGTGACACTTAGATAATTAAAGGGACAATCTGCATGAGTTGGGTCCTAAAACTAAAATTTAAACAAGGATGACAACATCCATAAAAGCGAAGCTCTGAAACAGTAAGACAAACCAACATTACAACTTATAGAGTGTCAGAACTGAATAAACATGATAATATAAATGTATAAGTCCAAACAAAATTGTGAGTAAATTTGTTCCAAAATTGCATAATTTCAGGATACTTACAATTTTAGAACTTGATTATAGAGATGTTACGCTTAGAACTATATACTTTGTTGTTGTAGAAATCAATATTCAAAAATTAGATAAATATGCTAAATGTATCACATACAAATTTGTTGTCAAAAAAGTTAAAATCAACATTTTGAAATGGACGTACGGACATTCATGGAAACAACTACAGAGTTGCTATTCTTCCTAAAACGTACCTAGCTGTTATAGAAATTATTAAGAATATATTGATATTGATAATACAGTAAATTCCAACTTGTCTAAATTAACGAAAAGAACTATTCGTTACAGACTGATTGAACGACCCAAGTTATAGAAAGCTTCGCTTAAAAAAAGATATATATAGCCAAACATAAATCTTTCCAACATTACTAAATTTAAAGAAGTTTATTGTGAATACCCCTTTTTTTTAAACAGAGAGTGAGGGGATATTTGACTGAAATTAATACTGGTATTCAATGTTTTATAATCTTAATTGGTGGCTTTAAAACTTTGGAAACTTTTATTAAATCCTGATTCGTTGGTTCAATCTATTCTTGTGGTAACCTTTCAACCAACAATTTTATTGTAGAGCAAGGGTAATTTTTATAAATCATCATTGTGGATGTACATTAATTAATCGTCCATTGTCTTATCCCTCAACATTCCTGTAGCATAGGGATTTCTTTTTGTCCGATATAAATCTTTAAATGTACTATTTTTGTTTCCTATCTGCAGAAGAATTTAGCCCTAACTCTGTATCTGACCAAAATGTAACAAGGATAAATATGTACATAAGTAGCGCAGTAATAACAGCAATCCTGATAATAAAGTAAAAGTTTCTCTGTTTGTTTGTCTTTCTGTGTGTAATGAGGGATCTAGCTAACCGCTGAACCGATAAGGTTTACCTTTACAGGGTAGCATCTCATAGCTCCTGAGATGTTTTTCTATAACTATTGTAGGAGGATACCACCACCCTCCTTAGAAAAATCACCCTCTAGAAAAATTTTCACAAAAAAAACTAGGAATATAAAGCTGAACTTACGAAATGGACGTATTTACAGACCTATCCCAATCAAAGAGAAGCTTTGCTCCGAGGAAATAAAAAATATGGTTGTACTACGGGAATATTAACCTATATGAATTTGGTTTGCAAAAGGTTAAGCTTGCCAAACTGAAGGCAACAAGAATTCCGAGAAAATTACAGATACACACATACATACACCACACATACACACACACACACACACACACTAAAATGCACAGACACACAGATAACTTTGTTTTTGAGTGCACTATGCACCAGAGAGAAAATGAAAATTAATCTAGAAATCATTCTTTCTCCAAGTATTGAGCAGCTTCTCATTATAGAATTTTATGCATAAAATTAGATGGAACCTTAATTTATCATTTATTGTACAATATTTATAATTAAAGAAGCATTAAAAATATCATTCATAACTAAAAAGTATAATAGGTCTAAAAGATTTGGGTCTAAAAATTTTCCTTTTATAATGGAGATTTTTCACTATTTAATAAAATAAACTTCCTGAATTTTATGCTTTTAAAACTATTACTCTGCCTAGTAGCATGTTTGGTCATTTGTATGGTTTAATAAAATAATTTTATTTGTCATTACAATTTCTAGAAAACTGCACTCACAACCAGGAAATATATAAAATAAACAATATAACAAGTACATTATTGTCTTAATGT
>LS057206.1:0-11213 GCA_900241095.1 Acartia tonsa
TGTTACTAAAAGTTTTAAATGTATGAAATTTACCCTTATACACCACTTGCGTTGTTGTAAGAATGCCAAGATTCTATCTCAATATTTGAGCTGTTCAATTTCAATTATTCTTGTATACGTTTCGAAAAAAAAGGAGTCTCATATTTATGTTTTGTGCTTTTCAGCACTTACAACCCAATAAATAAATGGAAAATAAATGGGGGAAGGGAATAGCTACCAAATATTTTTTCCTGATACTCTTGGGCCAGTTTAAAAAAATCTTCTGCCGTCTGCGGTGACAAACTGCTGTTTTTTATATTGCAACTGAAAAGTAATTTGATAACTACTATAACATACAAATATTGTAAAATATTTGTCTTGGTACTTTGATGCCATTTATTGTGTGACTGCCTGTGGGATTTAGTCCCTCAATTCCTTACATCAATTTCCCCAGAAGACAACATTTACGCTGGGTTGTTACGTGGCATACCCAACAGACACCGCGCGTTGTAAAAACAAACTTTCCTTTTGTTTTGTTTGTTAGCACGAGCATGTTGTTATGAATATGAAAAACAATGTATCGTATGATTGTATGGTCTGCCATGCTTTATTTTACCTCCATAATCTCCCGGCTTGATGCGAGAACCAACTAGGTAATTTTTTATCCGTAGAAAACTGTGTGAAAGAGTGCTAAGTTGATATATATATATCAAGTAAAAAATGTAATTTTATTTTTCTTTATTTCTAAAGAAAGACAGATTTATTTTGAATTAAACTTATATACAAATGAATTAATATGCTTTTATGATAATTTGATTTATAAATTATTTTTTTCTATTCTGTTTTTATATGTTTATTTTGAATTTTAAGTTATTTTTTTTTTAAATAACCGCGAGTTCTTTGTTTATCATGAGATCATGAAACCTTGTATAATTTTATTATTATATGCAAAACAAAATCAAAATTAAATGTGATTAATTTTAATATTTGTTTCAGAATATATGTTTTCATAGTTCGTTCAATAAACTTACTATTTATAAACTGCCTTGTTCTCCTGGGGAGTAGAGGATTATTTGCTTTGTAGCAAAAAGATCTCGGAAACAGTTTTGTCTATACTGTGTTCCTCGACAATATTCTTGTTGGCTCCTAGTATAGGTTGAGTGCATTGAATAACATAGACATACAATTATTGGAAAATATTTTTGTTGGCTCCTAGTATAGGTTGTTGAGTGCATTGAATAACATAGACCTACAAATATTGGAAAATATTCTTGTTGGCTCCTAGTATAGGTTGAGTGCATGGAATAACTACAAGACATCTTCGCATCCTAATTTTCTACAACCACAACTGTGCTACAACGATCAGTTTGTTTAGTATATAAATTTTACAATAATAAGGTCGATGGTTTTAAATATTTTGTAATCTGTAAATTAATCCTTTTTGGAATAAAGAACTAGGCCTAACTTCATTGTTTTAATTTTTATAAGCTTGTTCTGTCATGCGTTAGATAAAAAACTATGTCTAGTAAGGTGGATTCATGATTGTACAAAGCAAAAGTATCTGAATAATATTAATCTGTGTACATTAGAAGTAATTTAGATTTAAACATTAGTGGGTTACCTAAATTTATCGTCCAATGTCCTATCTTTTCCCTAAATATTTCCTATTATATGAATTTTAGAATGTTTATCTGTCAACAACAATAATGTTTTTAATATATTCAATACAGAAACGGATATTATTTATAATTGTTATTTTGTGTGAATTTTTATGATTGTGTTTAAATATTTAGGAATTTATTCTAATAACAAACATGACCCCCTGTAGTAAAATAAACCCTCCCACCCTGGGGCTTATTATTTCTTATATCATCCATATACCCCAAAAATCCCCCACCCCACTCTCTGATGTATTGTAGTACCCATTCTTGTGTCCAAATATGGGGGAAATCTAGTTATAGATAACCAGACCGGGGGAAATTGTAAGGATAATGCCTGCATTGGGGAAGGCACAGAGAAACATTTCATGACAGCCATATAAAAGGAGGATGGAGTTAGGGAGGGGAGGGGGTTAAAATGGTTTAATGTGAATATGGGGGAAGGTAAGGGGATGCGTATATACGCTCAGAGTATCTTTACTATACGCTGTATTTCGTGCGGAGTGAGTGTGTGTGTGTGTGCGTAGTATTAGTTATCCTTAGTAAAATTAACTTTAGTTGCGAATAAATTTTCGAATGGTCAACATAACATGACGAAGCAATTTTTTTTTAAATTTAAGGACATTTTCAACTTTTGTATTTTTCTAAAGAAATCATATTATTTTAAGTGAAAAAGTTAATAATTTTTAATGATAAGTGAATAGTAAGTAAATATGATTATTATTTTGATTCTTTGATTTTGATTTGTTTATTACTAAATTATTCCATTTATTTAAACTATTGAACTTTAAAAAAAAAAGTTTTTCTTTTACATAAATTGAATAAATTAGTAAGACCAATTTCCCAAGGTAATCTGTATTCAAGAAGGAGGGGCCAGAAAAATAGACTTAAAACATACTCATCTACCAATAATTATTTTAGACTCCATGTTTTTATTTGAGCTTAATGAAATCTTTATTTATAGCAATCCATAGGACGATTTTAACATGATTAAGACCTTCAAAGTCCACATAATGTAGAAAAGCTTTGCTTTTATTGAAAAGTTTGGGGACATTGGACTGTAAATTACACTAGTACCCAAAGTTTTATAAACATGTTTTCTTATTCATTTGCTTTAAAACTGTGGGTACTTTCATTGAATCTTGATTAGTTTGTTCATATCTGAAACCTAAAACCAATAATCATAATCTACAGAAGGGGCAATTTTGGTTATCATTTTGGTTTAGGACGTACATCAATGTATCATCTATTGTCTTATCCCTTAGGATCCATGGCCTTTATGAAGGGTTATATAATATAACCCATGTGTAGAACAAAAGGGGATATAATCAATTAAAGCTTAATTGCCTATTTAATCATACTTTCTACTACTAAGAGAGCAGGGCTATTTCATCTCAAGAAAACTATTTTCCTTTAACATTTCTGCTTTTAATAGTTAATCATTAATAAGACGATTAAGTCGATTAAGACAATTCCTGTAACCGCTAAACTATAGAAATTTAATAATATTTAATAAATTTTAACAACTTTTGGCGGTTTTCCTCAAATCGTATTTAGTCCACAAACGAAATTTTTAGGAAAAAACTACCTAATTTGGATGTTTATTTAAGGTTAGGTAAGATTAAGTAAAGAATCGAAGATCCCGCAGGGATAGTGCTTCACACATAGTCTAACAATATGTTTTTTTTAAATAAACAATAAAAATATAATCATGAAGCTCAAAAAAGAAGATAACCCTTCCCCCCAAAATGGTTAAAGTGCGAGATTGTGGTTACTTAATAACTGTTTTCTAACAAATTATAATTACACCAAGGATCACAATTTCCAAGAAAGCCAAAATTGTCTTTATAATATCTGCTTTTCATTAAATTAGAAGGAGCATGAGATGAGTATTATGTGCATCTTGAGTGGTTATACATTTTTAATCTTTAAACTAACTTTCTTAAGCATATAATTATAGAGTTGCTACGGTTAAAGGTTTTACAGTATCTAAAATATTATAGGTTAAAAAAATAATATTAACTTTGCAATAATCCTGACATACAAGGAACATACATCCTAATTATATAAAAGCTTCATATACTGAAGGGAAGTGAATTACAACTGAGAAGCAGCAATATTTCATAAACAACTCAACAACTTTTTTCACAAACATAAATTTTAAACACAGGAAAAGTAATTACAGTCCTGTAATATTTATTTTCAAAAGGTCATCATTTTTATTTTTTAGTTATGAAAAAATTTTTATTATAAAATGATATTTATTTTTATAAAAAAACGTCTAAATGAATGGGTAATCCTATATTAAAGTAACAGGATGTGATTTCTTGGGGGTATGTCTGTTGTGAAGGAACTTTAATTCATATAGATATAAATCATCGAAAAACTGTCCCTATTTTTGCTTTGATTTGGTCAAAGAAAACACACATTCACTTCGCACATAAACTGAGTGAAAAATTCAATTGTCCACTACGAGACTTTTTGCCTTTAAATTTTGCCAAGGCTTTAACATTTAGGCATGACTTTTACATTATATTTAAAAGAATACACCATAGATTATTATAGATGGACAGTCAGGTGGATGAAGGATTTTTTTTGTAACCCTATATTATTAAGTATTAAGGTTTGGTTGTACTTTAAGGAACGTTTAATAAATGTCTTGGATGGTTTTAGTCTTTTTTAATGACAATCAGAAGAGCCTAGAGCCAGGGACGAAGCAACCTGTAATTTAGCATGAAATAATATTATGTATTGTATATTTTTAGTTTTATACTCAATGTTTACTTAATATTAGCGTTTTAAACTCTATTTATTATTTTATGAAACTAACCTTCTAACACAGATTTATATACACACACACACACACACACACACACTTACACACTACTACACAGACAGGTGACCACACATTAGTTTCTTAAGGGTTGTTAAGAATATAATATCCCACAAAGTTATGTAGACCTCTCCCCTTCCCTATCCAATAGAAAAATTTTCTTTCGGGATAAAATTTTAAAGCCTCATGTTGCTAATTCCGTCCATATAAAGTAGTAAGGTCTTTTTCATTATGTAGCTTTTTTGATATCTACTGAACAGATTAAATTCTCCATTTTATGATAGCTTCACATTATAGGCTAAATAATTTCTTTGATTAAAGTCTTAGGTTGGTTATAGGCTATTCATCTGCTTTTCTTTCCTCTTTAATTATCTCTTAGATGGTATGGGCGCAGCTGATTGAATGTAAATCGACTTAAAATTACCATTAGTAGTAATATAAACATCTCAATAAGGCGCAGAGTGAATTTGTGAAATATTTTGATCTTTAAAAAGGGGGTGCTACCAAAATAATATTGGATATTGTTATGAAAGGGGTTGGGTCAAGACTAGGCAAAAACTCTATTTAAGCGAAGTTTAACTCTACCTACCCCTTTCTTTTTACAACTAAGCAAATCCTAGCTCGCCAAGGATACACAGGGAGATGTTAATGGAATATAAATCAATATTGCTTGTATTAAAAAAATCTATCAAAAAATGGATGATGATTCTGTTTTAAAAAACATAAATCGGTGTAGGATCATTTTATCTTCAATTGTCTTATCCCTTTATCTCTGCGGTCTAATGCCTTGTTTTGGTGGTGAAATTTCAGGGAGGAATGGAACATTGGATTGGAAATTTCATTGGTAGAAAAAGTTTTAAAACATGGTTAAATTACTCGTTGGCTCAGGTAATTTATTGAATTTTAATTGGTTGGTTTAAACTAGTATTGTCCAAACTTTTCAACCAATACTCTTCATTGAAAGAAACATAAATCGTGCTTATAATCATTAGGGATATGTATCAATTTATCTGTTATCTATATTGTCTTATCCCTTAAACTCCATGTGTAAATGGTAAGAAAAACTATTTGCATGTAAATTTTACACTTTTCTTTATAACATACTAGTTAAACTCAGGTCTTCAGGGAAGGGACAATAGGTGAATAATTTAAGCGATTCTATCATTTTCAATTTAATCTATTTGATAAAAGAATTAAAAGGATATTTAGGGAAAAGACAATGATAGAAAAATTTATATACATCTCAAATTATAATCTAAATTATTAGTTGAAAAGATTTGAACAGTGATTATTTGAACCAACCAATCAAGATTTGATTAAATTTCTCCAAGTATGAGATGTAAAGGTAAAAATCTGTATTTTAAAATTATGGACTACATTGATATAAATGTTTGTATATTTTGTATAATCTACTATCAAGAACACTAAACAAGCAATATAAATCCTAAAAATAAGAATTGTTCCACCACTCAGCGTGTTAAATTTTGTCAACATAAGAACGTGTATACTGTGTAACACAAATTTAAAATAGATTCGCTTCTGTATGCATATAAAATAATTGAAAATTATTATTTTTTAAAATTTAATAATCTTTGTTTGTTGTAAAAAAATATTAATAAGTTTGATAGAAAAAATTGATTTTTGAGTTGCAAATTAGATTTCAGGGAAAATAATTTGCTTCATATTTTATAAACATAAAGTGTCAAGTTCTCTTGCCAAGAAACTGTTAGAGGAAATATATATCTTATTTATTTACTATTCACTACCCAGAGAGGGAGAGGATAATGTTAGAGGAAATATATATCTTATTTATTTACTATTCACTACCCAGGGAGGGAGAGGATAATGTTAGAGGAAATATATATCTTATTTATTTACTATTCACTACCCAGGGAGGGAGAGGACATTGGACTGTAAATTACACTGGTTTCTCCCCCTAAAGATTACCTTGGCACAATTTACAGATAAGAGTACAATGTGGCGAAATTAATTTATTGTCAAATGTCGTATCCCCGTATCTCTGATTTCCAGCGGATTATTGATGCTTGCTGATTTATGTTTAGAGTCGCCAGGCTGTTGGTATTTGCAAGAAGGTATGGAATATGGGACTGTAAATTACACTGGTACCCAAAGTTTTAAAATCCCGGTATACTTTTTAAAATTTGGGTCCTTTTTATTTAAATGAGATTAGTTGATTCCAAACTTGTGAGTCCAAACTTTTTAACCAACAATTTTGATCCACAGATAAAATAATTTTGTCTAACATCATGTTAATAAAATTTTATCTTATGCTGGAATTATTGTTGTTTTAAATTTAGATTTTAAAAGTCAAATTGGTATAAGTTTAGTCCTATGTGTATTGTGTATAATAGTATAGCTGTTATATTTTAACAGGCAGTAAAAAGATCCATGGTGATGGTCAAATGTATTACGAATATATATTACATATGTGAAAGAACTCATGAAAATAGCACGCTTCAAACACCCCCCCCCCCATTATAACGCCTAGGCTTTAAAGATACCATTTAAACCTTAACAACTCATACATATGATGTGTGTATGAGGAATATTTACATTTTTTGCAATCTAGTATTTTCAACCACTATTGAATAAAAAACTTAGATAAATTATTTTAAGGCACTTCACTATTAAAAATTTTACAAAATCACAAATTATTCATAAAAAATATACTTCTTAATGCTTTAACACAAAGTTCCTGTTGAGCAATAATAAACTCTCCCAATCCCCCTTTTATTAAGTAAATTAAAAAAGGGAGTTTTTTCCTATGCCTGACGAGCTACCAAGTACCCAGTATAAACTAATCTAAAGCAATAAACAAACAAAGGAAAAACTACCTCTTCCTCTTATATTCAATTTATTTTAAAGATATAGCGTCGGGATATGTGCTCAATTTAGAAATATTTACTAAAAAATCCACGATCGAAATTGACATGTTGATCTGAAACTTTCTGTTAAACGAGTATATTATGTGTTATGTGTCAATGGTACTTTTTCTTTGGGATACTAAACCATTACTTTTTCTTTGGTGGCTGGATTCACAAAAAAAATTTAAATCTAATATTGAATTAAATATCCATTTGAAATTATAACACCCCGTTAAGTCGACCATCAAATTTCAATCTTAGTTTTAAATTTTTTGACAGATTTTTTTTGGAGGGAGGATGATTACTAAAGTTATCATAAACACTCCTAGGACCTCTATATTAAGAAGCTTCAATTTCAGTAAGAACAATATCGGTTTATGGTTGTCAAGATCCTACGACACACACAGACAGATATAGACATCCTGTTACTTTTATACTTATAATTAAGTCATTTTTGTGCTCTACTTTTATCCTTGTTTAACATTATTCAAATTAAACTTTTTTAGTGAATCCATCTCGGTGATTTGGTCATTTCGCATTTCATTTAGTCGTGCCCGGGCAATAGGCCTGGAGCCTAAGCCACAAATTTAAGCAAAAATAATTAAACCTAAACTCAACCATTCAAAAAACCTTGGTTAGTCTAAAATACTTGCATTTCATCTAAACTTACATATCAAAGTTATACTTTAGATTTAACGAGTTTTTTTTAGCTGACATATAGCAGCTGTAACTTGCATATCACATTTTAAGACTAGCAAATTACTCTTTCTCTTTCTGTATAAATGGTATTTTTTGTGAGGGGATATAGTTAAGTGGGAGTTTCGAGCTACCTTCCTGAAAATAGTCATACACCATTCCTGGACACATAAGTAGTTTTAATGTTCAAGGAGAACCATATCGGTCCAGTGGTAAGTGAGATCCTAAGCTATAGACAAACACATACACACACAGACAGATATACATTTATGTAAGGATAAGAATATTATTTTAATGTATATTTTAAAAGCTACGATGAAATGATACTTTTTCACAATACTTGTAAAAATATTTCTCCCTACCATCCTTCTTGTTAAATCTTACTCAAAAAGGCATTAGTTGAGAAATTGTACCTGTTAGAAAGGTGGAGTTTAACCATGGAATAACAAAATAATAGAATTCTTATTATATACGTTAAAAAATTTATTGTTTTGGTCTGAAAATTTGCTGTTTAGTTTTCAAATTTAATTAACAATTCACGTACCCCACGTAGAATTGAGCATTTTCCTAGCTTGCCAGTTTTAAGTACCAGTATAATTTACACCACAATGTCCCCTTCCTCCATGGTTATACCTCTAGACATAAAATACAAATAACGTCCTTCAATTCAAATGTTATTGCTTTTATAAATATTTGTTTGTATGTACTATTTTATTCTCTGTTAGTTTGTAGATATGGATTACAATGGTTGGGATCACATCCCATTAACCTAACCAAACTCAAACTAGTAAAATCTTTTTAACATCATCTTTGACTTGACCCCCCCCCCCTCCCGATATAATAAAAAAAAACTTGATTCCAGCTCCAAAACTGCAGGCAGCTTACCGTATTTTTGTTAACCAAACCTTACTTTATCCAATCAAAATGACGTTATTTTTTGGTGGGGGAAGGGGCAGGACTTCCTCATACCAATTCTATTTATTATGCTTATAATCCTTTTAAGTATATGTTCATTCGTATAAATACATGATGTATATGTTATATATGTCATTATAGGAAACATTTGAAAGAATTTTATCAAACTTATTTTGAGGGGGAAGAAGGGGCATATTTGCTCGCAAAGACGTTGATTTTAAGCTATAAATCAAGCTTTTAGCAATGAGAACTTTCAGTAACAGGGGATATCGAATCCTCAAATCAAATGGAATAAAATTTTATAAATATAATTTTTTTGTTAAGGTGGGCCTATCAATCAGGGCTACAAAGTACCCTCTATAATAAAAGTAATAAACAAACAAACTAAAAAGGTTCAGAATAAATAAGGTGCAGAAATTTGAAAATCACAATAAAGTTAAGCATAAATACTGAAATATGAACAAACATAATATGAAAACAATAAATTGTAATCTACGAATACATCTTCCCGTCCCCAGGCATAAGATGTGAAAATAAACGGCGTACCGTCGCTTTAAATGCATTTCTTTAAACCATAGGCCTCTAATGAACGAAAATCTCATTAATCTAATGTTATAATTTTAGTCGCGTAGCTTCTATGCAAGTTTTACGTCACGCTTACATTTGTGCGTCAAACGGCTAGAGCTAAAGACTTTAAGAAATACAGTTTTTTCAGTAACAGGATTTGTCTGAGTGTGTATGTCTGAAGTTTAATATCTCGCTAATCGCTAAATCGATACTGTTCTCAATGACAGCGAAGTTTTAATAGGACTAGGGAAGGTTAATGTAACTATTTTGCAGGAGGGTATTTGCCAACCCCCTAACCCCCACAAGATAAATTACGGTTACCCCTAGAAAATCCCCTTCCACATGCATTATTTGGTGAGGGGTAGCCGCTAGTCTTACCTATAACTGTTATATTTTTTTCAAAGTAGAATAATTGTTCTTTGAAGCAATCATTCGTTCTTGTTAACATAATAGGTTGTTAAGTTGAAAAAAGACAAACATAAAAAAATAGGAATGGTTTTAACACAAAAAATTAGCAATAATCTTATCTTTAGTTCCCATCTCGTAATGTCAATAATTTTCTATTGTTTTGGGATATTTTTTTCTTTTGAAAGTGTAGACCCCTCCCCGCCCCCCTCCACCTTTTGTGTTTTTTAAAAGAATCCTTCTTGAATTGTTGTAAGTACTTAGTCACAAATAAAGGGTTTTAAAATTAGCCTAAATTTATGTTTTTATGTGTAGTTGAAATAACAACAAGGATGACAACATCCATAAGTAGCAAAGCTCAAGAATTATGAATGGATATCGGGAAAAAATTTATTATTATAGAGCAGTTTTTTTGTGTGGGGGGGATTTCTAGGTTTATGCTCTACACTTACAAAATAGGCTGTTAAACCCATTGTTCTTTGAGTTTTAATAGCTAAATACATATGTAAATACTATATGTAAATGCATTAACAAACAATTTTAGCATACAAACTTTTATGAAACATGAAGATTTCTCTACTTTTAGTTAGCAGAGCTTCTCTATAATTCGGGTATGTTCGATGTCCGTTTGCCCTTAAGATGTAGACATTAGTTAAATGAAATTACTATGATTAAATCCTCAAATATCTTGATTATTCATACACACTAGAAAGTTTAGAGGCATGAATTGTAGTTATTATAAACATTGTTTCTGTAATAACCATTACCAATGTGATATAAGTCGAATATAAAAAGCTAATTTGCTTTGATGTCATAAAGTTACGTATCTAATTAGGTTAAAAAACATGATTTCACTTCTTTTAGATTTCTTTTAAGTATTGTCTGTTGAATAGAAAAGAAAATAATTGAGTGTCGGATTGTCTGCTCTAAGAAAGTGGCCAACTTTAAATATTTTTAGTTGTTAGATAAATATTGCTTATACTAGGTTTTAAGCATATATTATGGAAAAAAACCACCGATATTTTCAATTATTTAAATAAAATAGGTGCAGGGGGATTTCTGTGCTTGCTAGGCATTTCAATGAAAGAAATCTACATTCAATATCAACCAAGATAATTACAATTTCTTCTTTTCCTTGCTATTATAAAGAAAACAGACGGATATTGTTAAATTATTTAGTTTTGGGAACCTTGTTCAAAATTGAGAGATAGATATTCGCTGATAAGACGCATCTCATTCGAATTAAAATTTAAATATTCATGCTTGTATAGAATG
>LS057207.1:0-11213 GCA_900241095.1 Acartia tonsa
ATAAATTTTGTATAGATTATTGAGAGAAAAAATTCAAATGTTTAGAATAATGACTAAATTGTGATTTGTTTTTGTTTTATTTCAATTTTTTCATTAATGTCATTCACATTTGATTTAAGTGTTTATTTAAAAAAGATTGTTTCAGCAATTTAGAAAATTTTAAGGTTAACTTTATTTTCTCCTTTTGTACTATAAAAAATTTTGAAATTTTTTTTGATAACAGTGTTTTTTTTTGTGCGCCATGCCGCAGTTTTGTACATATATTTGCTATGCTACTAATACGTATTTGTTATTTTGAAAGCTAACTGCAAATATGAATAAATGTGTTCCGACAGCCAATTAAATGATCTAAAAGAAGTTTTTATCGCTCAATTAATTCTTATTGTTAGGACATTTTAAATGTTTATATATCAGTATTGTACATTTTGATCCTAAATATGTGTGAAGGGAAAAGACATTTGAATGTAAATTACATTGGGTTACCCAAAATTTTATTAACACACTAATTTTTGGGTACTTTTATAAACTTTTGATTTGCTAGCTCCAAACTAGTATTGTTTATACTTTTCAACCAATACTACAGAATGGGTATTTTTATTTATCATCATTGTAAATGAATTTATTGTCCATTGTCTTATCCCTTATAATCTATATATTTGTAACATTTATCTTATTTTATCTTTATTTCATCAAAACGCAGCCACATTTAGAACATGAAAACAGTTAGCAGCCACCAGAAGAACCGCAAAGCAGCCAGCAGCCGCCACTAGGAGCCAACAAATCTTGATTATGCCTTGTCTTTGGTGGTGAAGCTGTATGTTTACGTATATATTACATAAAGCTAGATTACCAAAGCAAAGGCATAATTCCGACTCATCCACCAACCATTTGAAAACCAACTTTCGAAGATATTGTTTTGTAAATTTTCGACGATTTTTAGGCAATTTGCGGATTTTTTTATGGACATTGTTGAATTTGAAAATTTTTAGATTTTAACTATTATTTTTTTGCATTAATTTTTTATGTTATTTTGATTAAGCTTTTGATTTTGAGTTTCTTAACCTTAAAAAAATTGATCAATATTTTTCAATAAAATTCATTATTTATGTAAATCTTATGATTTTCAGTATACTTTTCTGTATATGTGTTACATATTTGCCAAATTCCAACCCTATTAGGTATTAAAGGGTGAATTGAAGCAACAAACATGAAAATATTAAAAAGGTGTCTCACACATGTAACTAAATAATAGTAAGAAGAAAGTGTTTAGATTAATTTTATTGTCATTGTCTACTCCTTCTCTTTACATTTTATCTATTAACATGCAGAAAATCAATACTTATTGTCTCAAAAATAATCATTTAAAAGTACTAAACACTCCTAACAATTATGAACATAATTGCTATTGTGATACAATTTCTTTTTTGTTTTTGTATAAAAACTTATATTCTATTCTTGATAATGATGATGTACATACATTTTTGCATATTTTAGAATCGCATAAAATAACAACAGGATAATCAAACATTCTAACTTCACTCTCTTCATTAAATGTCTCCTATTATTTATTTGCTATCATGTCTTTTTGCGATTATAGAACACAATTTGTATGTGATTTTATGCGAAAGTGTTTGAACACCTATCCTAATAATGATAATTGAAAAGTATTTACTTACCTGTATACTCTATGGTTCTCAGGGATAGGATAATTGGCGGTAAATCAATATCATTCTTCCCTAATAATGGGATGAATTTTGCATTTGAAAGCTTGTAAAAGATAGTAACGAATTTTAAGGATCTTGATCTTTATCGCAATTGTCCTATCCCTCCATGATGGTTACATGTATATAAACTTAAAATATTATCAATTTAAAAGGACAGTACTTTATACTTTGTATATGTTTGTGTGTATGCTTTTTCTTTCATGTATTAATAAGTTTGAAAGTCTTTTTTCTCGATCATCTGAGACTTTGCCTTATAAGCGCTTTAGGTTTACTATTTGAACACATATTGTCCAAAAACCTCTACAAAGAATTAGTTTAATCTAATTGAAATTGCCATTTGTTTTTTAAAAAGTGTAAGCCTATGAGTTGCCTTTGATAATCTAAATCCTTTACTTTGTGCCTACTCAAGTACCTTACTAACCAGAAATATTTACAAAAAGTGGTGTCCATCTAATCCTTCCATAAGTAGAGCAGCAATAACATGCGATTTTTTCTTATAATTTCACGTCAAAATAGATGTCTTCAATATAAAAGTTGAAAGCTATTATCAAAAAATCCATGAATATGGCATATAACAATTAGATGACTTATGGATTTATATATATTTTTAAAATTTTTTTTATGTTAATGAAAATTACAAAAATACAATTTTGATACTGTTCGTTTGTTATTGCTGCGCTATAATTAAACCTATTTTTTTGGTTGTATTGTCAGCTAACTCTTGGACTAAGCATCTATTCAAATAACAACAAAGCAGTATATAAACTGCAGGGATGCAAGGATAGGCCATTGGATTAAAAATGAATATTTCCCACATTTCTGATATGTTTAATAGTAATTATTAGGAGGAGAAAATGTAGTAGATTCATTTAAACAGTATCAACCTCACATTTTTAGTAATTTTAATTCTATGTTCATGTTGTTCTTTGTTTTTTAAGTTAGTATTTAATTCGTTTACCTCTCAAATATATGAATAAGTTACTAATGGGAAAACTTATGGGAAATCATTTATTTGTTGTCCATTGACGTAACCCTATTTCCCTGGAAGTTTATGAAAATATGAATCCGCCTCAATGGATTTATTTAAATATTTTATTATGAGAAAAGTATCGGGGCTTATAGGGATAACACAGTCCAAAAAAGTTCATACTTTCCCTCCACTTCTATTGAAAGTAATTTTGATTCTGTAATAACCATATTAAAAATGAACGAAATTTTCTAAAATAAATATTCCAGTGTCATATCCTAGCTTCCCTGAAAAAATTAGATTATGTTTGGATTAGCGTAGGCATTAAGTTTCTTGTGGTTTCAATACTTCAGGGATGGGACAATGGTTTGTAAATCAATCTTCCCAATATTTTACCGAATTACAGGATTTATAGGAGGGCGATTTAAAAAAAATTCATCTCTCAGCTATGTGTCATATCCATATTTAAAAAGTCACTAAGTATAGCCCTCTATCTTTCACACACAGAAAATGAATAAATGGTTTTATTTTATGGCCCGTTAAATTAATTGTTTTGCATGTAGTTCATCCTTGTTTTTGGTATTATGATTTTTTTCAAAAAGATTTATTAGATTAAAAATTAGTTATAGGTATTGAAAAATAACAATAAATACAGGAGAAATATTCAGAAAATCTTATTAGCTGAGTTAGAATACTAAAGAAATTATTATATGCATTGATATTGGAATATTTACAGTGATTTATTGACATTTCCTGCTAAGAATTAAGTCAAGAAGTAGCGCAGCAATAACTAGCCAACAATTGCATCGAAAAAGAACAGTAGAGTACAGTATTACATTCATTTTAACCAATTAAGTTTTAGAATGTTCACAAATGATCACCATGGCAAAGACTAATTTTTAAAAATGCATTGTAGATCAATCATATTTGTTAGTTTAAAGACATAAGTACGTACTGACAGACCCTACATTATAAAGTAGCTGCGCTACAAAAAATATTGATTTGTTTGTGAACAATACGATGTCAAATGAGAAGAAAGGAATAGAATGATCAATAAAAATTGTTAAACAAACAGAAATGGAAAAGCATTCTAGTAATATTTTTTTGATTGGCTAATTTTAAAATTAAAACATTAATAGCTGACTGAACTATTTATAGTTCTCATTGTATGTTATTATTTTATTCAATATTTGATTGCAGCGCTTTACTCCAAAATTTTTAAATATTGGGAGGGGTAGTAATTCCTATTCCTATTCATAATCCCTGTGGGGTTGCCTTAACATTACCTATACGGTACCTGCGATGCTACAACCCAACGGGGCTACCCAGTACGCAATATAACCTAACCTAACCTGACTTAAAGTTATAAACACCAAAAGAAAAAACTACCAATTTTTCACCTTATTTTTCGATTTTTTTTAAAGCTTAAGTTAGAGGGTTTTTCGGTGCTGAATATGACAATTTAGGGGAATATGTCATTATTTCTACTCTTCAGAGTATTGACTTCTGTATTTGAGAATAATTATCCCACTTTCCGAAAAAGAATTGTTTAAATGCAAAGCTTTTTAGCTCGCACACGTCAAAGCATATAAAATTGGTGCACCTACATTTTTTTTAGAATGGAAATTAGGGATATAAGATTCGAAAAAAATATAAAGACACTCAATTATTTTCTATATATTTCACATCAAATTGAGCAGCAATTAAAACAGTTATCCTATATGTTTTTAAAGAGTACTATTTTAATTTAAGCATTTTATTTTTTTAAAATACTTTTTATTTGGTTGAGGCCTATCTCTCTATTTCTGAGATCTTTTTATGGAATATAAAAAGGTTGATTGAAAAATTGTCCCCCTTGTTGTTTGATGTATTCAATTTTTAGTAGCGCAGCTACTCTATAGGGTATTCTATACGTCATTGTGTAGAGTAGACTATTCTTGATTATTGACAGAATAAATGATAGAATAATAAAATCTAAGACAGCTTTCTTTAATTATCTTTCCATCTATGTAAATTTATATATCAAACCAGCTATTTATCCATTTATCTATTTTGCTATCTGTCTATTTATCTATCTAATAATTTCTATCTATTTTAGCTGAGGACCTGCACGTAGCCCCTGGGTTCCCAAACACCACCCTGGCCTCATATGATAACCCCCCTTTCTCTACTTATACTGCTTCGGAAACAAGGTAAGGAAGAATTTGAAATCAGCCTTTTTAGTAACGCATATGTACCCAAGAAGGGAGGGGGCAAAACTACTCTACAATACTTTCGTCACCCCAAAACCCCTCCAAATCATTACAAGATACTAAAGGCAGAATTTTACACAATTTGATAAACTATTTCTGTAAGAATTAAACAATATTATTGGAAGGTTTTACAGTTTTACTTCTAGGTGTAAAAGTATGAAAGTTCACTAGGATAAAGGGATAAGACAATAGACCAACAATATTTTTTTTATTAAAATATTTGAGAAAAACGATGTGCATATTTAAATATTGTATTAGAACATGCTTAAAATGTTATTAATATTAAAATTATATCAATGTCATTTGAAATAAAGACATTTTTTTTGTATAAATGGTAAAATTGAAGTAAAGATTAATTTATCGTCTATTGCCCTATCTATTTATTCATGCAGTCTAACCTATAATTACTTCAAATAATCTGACCGTATAAATCAGGGAAAAGGAAACATTTATTCGGTAATTATAAAAGATATGAAATTTTCTTTGCAATGTTGTTATCTTTCCTTTTCTTTTTCTCTTGTTTTTTTTTATATTTCTATTTTCTTTTTCTATTTCTTTCCTTCTTACCCCCCTACCCCGAAATACAAGGATAGAACAATGATAGATAGATTAAGAATACCCCTTAACTGTTTGATAATATCTCAGAAAGCTGGTGTTATTTAGGGGAAGAAATGGTCGTAGATTGATTCGACTATAGTCTCCCTCATGTTATGTTAATTATTACAGAATTTAATCTGCCATATACCTTAATCCCGTTGTAGTAAAATCTTTGAAATCTATATAAATATTAAATATGGAGATTTTTCAGTAGGAAAGAAAACTCCATATATAGAACTTTGACCGATAATCATAACTTAACCATCAACACGGACTTTTATTCTAAGATTTTATTTGATTTTAATGTCTATAGTTTATGTGATAATTCTTACCCGTTTCCTTAGTTGAGGGAAATTTGAGTAAAGTTGGTTTAAAATCCTTAATTTTTGAAATATTACCACCTTTCAAAGTTAGAATGATGATTATTTTTCCATTGTCAAATCTCTGTTTAAAGATGTTTATTAAGAATTAAAATAAAGATAAAGTGGAATGAAATTCTAAATTAGTGAATTTAGAATTAGATAGTAAAATAAAGGTGTCAGCTATAGATTCAAAAAGGAACTATTTTGCCCTTTTCTATATGTATTAATTTTTTTTCTATGAAGGGGTTAGACAATGGACGTTAAATTTTGTAAATCTCCAATAATTATGATCAAAATTATCCCTTCTGTAGATCGAAATTATTGATGGCAAAGTTTAGATTCTACTAATTTGATCAAGTCAATCAAGATTTTACCCAGTTTTTAAGTCAATGAATTAGAACACGTGTTTATAAAACTTTGGGTACCATTATAATTTATAGTTCAATGTCCCCTCCCACCATGATTATTTCTCTAATCTTTTATATGTATTTATATTGGTATCAATGTAGAATATCTGTTAATAATGTGTATCCACCCAAAATTTTGGCGTTCATGCGTTTTCAGCAATATAAAGTGCTATTAAGATTAGAAAAACACTTAACGTAAATACGTCATTTTGGCATTAATACATTAATAATTGTTGTTTCAAATCAAGGGGGGGGGGGTTGGATAAAGATTCATCTACAACCCTTTAGTCTGCTTAATATTTGAAGAAATTTAAGGAAAAATATACTTAAAAACCATGCTTAAACTCAAAAGAAGTGATAATTCATTAACATTTTAAATAGGCAAACTTATTACCAAATGTAGGGCAATCAAAAGGCTGATTGTTTTATTGAATCAGAGTAATTTTTTTGCTCAAATGTAAAAACATCTTTAAGATATGGAAGGCTACTCCATTTTATTGTCAAGATTATTTTGGTGGTTTTATACAGCTTTTAAAATATATCTTTTTATATGATAGCTTATTATTTTGTGTCAAATTATATTTAGTTTAATTTTTTTCTATGAAAATAATGTAAAATTAAGTAAGCTAACAATTTTTAAGATTAATTATAAAAAAGTACAATTTAAATTTAAATGCTGTACAAATCCATGAAAATAATTCAGAAAATCTACTAAGTTAGTTAATTCCAATTTACATAACTTATCCAGCGTAATATAATTAGAATAACTACCTTAAAAACTTTAATTTTAATGAAATGATAATTATCAGATAGAAACATTTA
Source organism: Acartia tonsa (assembly GCA_900241095.1). Lineage (NCBI taxonomy): Eukaryota > Metazoa > Arthropoda > Copepoda > Calanoida > Acartiidae > Acartia > Acartia tonsa. The sequence goes on from LS057207.1 coordinate 7,132, forward strand.
AACTAAATCGATCAGTTTTAAGCAATTTTTTTTTTCAAATTCACTTTTTCACAGAAAAAAAGTAGAGCAAAATAGGGCAACTCACTTTTCTAACCTTTTTTTGCATTCACAAAAAATGTGGCTTTTTTATAATCTGCAAAGATCTATTTCATTCTTTTTAAACGCCGTTGGCGCAAAAAAAAATTGCGAAATAATTTGTATTTTCAGGGCATAAGTACCACTTTGGAGTTGGGTAGGGGGGTGTCATCACTGCCGCAAATTGTTTCATATTCGCAAAATTACATAACAGAATAAAGTAAAAGATTAGATTTGAATAATGACATTAAAGCAATTTGGATGGATCAATTTCCGCTGTAGTAATTATTTAAGTTTCATATTTTTGGTGGAAGTTATGGTACAGTAAGATTTAGAACTTTTGGTTTAACATTACAATTTTTTGGTTGTAGAATCTCCAACATTACTTTTTTGTAAAATTTCCATGTAATCTAAAAAAATACTTTATTTTCATACTCATTTTGTACTTGTACTTGTAATAAAAGCAACTTTCAAGAATTAAGTTGTGATCGGAATCAAATGCTATACAAACATTGGGCTTTTAGAATTATCATGCTTGAATAAGCTTCAATAGTAGCATATTTTGGCAGGTATAACCATCAAATTGCCCCATTTGTAGAAATTCCAAAAACTTGGCTATGTTACAATAAAAGTGTTTGTATAAAAATATTAAACCTTAGCATAGCAATTAAATACAAAACATGTTAATCGCTATACAGCCATAAATCCTCTTCTTTCAATTAAAGACTAGATGATACTTATTAAAAAAAGAGGGAAGGTTTATTTACCATCCATTTACCTATTCCTTTATTTATTCACTATTGTAATTTATCCGCATTTACGTAGAAACACCTGAATGTTTCATGATTTTAAAAAAATGCTTGAATACGATGATTTCTTTTGGCCAATAGATATGGATACTGTACACTGATAGGACAATGGACAATAAATAAATCTTCCCCCAAATAATGGCTTTTTTAGTTTACATTGCTATTGGTAGGAGAAAGGGTTGTAGCTTAATGAAGCTTTACTATTTCTTAGTTTTGTTTGTTGTCTTAAAATAAAGTGTGAGTTTAATTTGCAAAAAAATAAGCAAATACAAGTATATCCAAAATAAACTATAACAATATTTTCTTTACAATGCTAATCTCTGTTTGAAATTCTTACTGCTAAAATATTTCTTTTAGCCTAAGGTGTAATAAAGGGGTAAAATATACAACAATTGGTTTTATTCTTATAAATTTGAATGTTTTTAAACAAAAATTAAAATCAGATTGTTTTTAACTCAAATATAAACACACACACACACAAAAAAAACATAAAATATGAGCGCGTAAATAGCACAGCAATGAAAACCTTTTTACATTTTGTGGAAAGTATTTGGTTATATTTAGTGAGTGTAATGTTTGAACGACAAATAGTCAAGTAATGACTTTTGAACAATTTTATTATAGAGTAGGTTCGCTGCTAATTTTACATTTTTAACAAAGGTGTAGGCGCGAAATTTTTATAGATATATCTTTATCAAGTGATTTGGGGGCACGTCAATAGGAGTCAATCTTTCATATTTGTCACTTGAAAACTAAAATTTTTAGCAAATTATAATCATTAAGTAATACCCATTCCACCCCATAGAGAGAACGACTGAAGGCAAAAAGACTTAATTTAAACAGCTTCTCTTCCTAAAGTGGAATTGATAATAATATGATATCAGGCATATTACTCTTAAAAGCGTATAACAGACGGACTGACAGACCAAGCTTAGATATTATAGAGTAGCTGCGCTACAAAAAGTTCGGGTGGTGGAATTTTGTGGTTGGCCCCAATTAGTATTTTAAAATTAATGTTGATAGCCTGGTTAGTTGTCAGCTATCTCTAGCCTACACCCTTACCATGTGCAAATACAAATTAGCAAATTTTCATAGCTAGTTTTGCTGTTATTTTTTCAGGATAGTATTTTAGTCGTAATGACATTAGATTGATTCCATTGTCATTTTTAAAGACCATGATGTCATTAAATAACATAATTTTATGATTAATTTTTTTTTATAAGATCTCGCAAACATCGGGATCTTTCTCTTATGTGTAAATAAGTTGTTGGAGGAAATTGTGTGTGCAGTAAAATCTTGGAAACTACTGTACTGATACATAAGCAATTTTTATGAGATTTTGTACATGTTTTAGGATATTTTGTTTGGGTATTTAGTCCTTTTTGAAAGCACACTACTGTAAACTCCTAATTTATACTATTTTTGCATTATATTTGCAGTATAGTATGGACACCTAGAAATGTTGTAGGTGTTATACACTACATTTTAGTAGGGCAGCTTCTCTATGAGTATGGTCTGCAAGACCATCCATCGGCTTATTTACGTCTGAGCTGGATCTTTAAATCATTTTAATGGTGCGCCAAATCAGGATGCGCCGAATTTTAGCCAATCACAGCGCGGCATTTTGTAATATGCTGTGCTCTCATTGGTGGAAAGTTGGTTCACCACGATTTGGCGCACCATTGAAATGATTTAAAGATCCAGCTCTGTATATACATCTATACTATAGATCTTGTCAACTAACAAGGATAATTATAATCATAAGCAGCGCAGCTATAACAGTTGTATAGTCTAAATACTTTAAGTATGATGATTACTCATGCTGCCGTCGAATATATCGGCAAGGTACCCTATTTAAATATAGTTATTAAACAGGATGTCTTTGGGTATGTATGCCTGTAACGAAATATCTTGCTAACAAATATATCGTTGACCTTTACAGTGTATCTTCTCATATGTCCTGGAAGGTTTATAGCTATTTTGGTGGAGGGTACCACCACCTTACCAAGAGAAATCGCCCCTAAAAAGAAATGACTGTCCTCTACAAATTGTTTTTACTTTTTCTTCCAGCCCCCTCCAACCTTAAGTTCTCTAGCCTTTAGGGGCGTAGCCGCTAGTATAAACATAAATAATTATTATTATGATAAAAATATTATTAATGTTTTTAATAGGTATGGAATCAATGTTGCATATGACATGTTATGGATCAAGCAAAGAAGAAATAAAAAGCTATCTCAACAAAGCAAAAGATCTTGGAATCAGAAATATTCTAGGAAATTCAATATTTTTACATAAAAAAACATATAATTAAAGATTCAATATAAGGCACTTTTAAGGCAAATTACTGTATTAAAACATATCATTGGACGTCCAAGCTTTTATTTTGAGTTGGGTAAAATAATGTGTTTTTAAAAATTTTGAGGGGGTGAAATGAGAGGTTTCAAAGTTTGAGGGGGGGGGGTGGTTAAACACCCTTTTACCCCCACCCTTGTCCTTATATGCTGGTAGGCATTTCATTTAAGAAACCACTGCTTTTGACATACTAATACTGGACAGTTGATAAACAAACAACAGATGCATTGCCTACCGACCAACATAACACCAAGACGTGAAATTAGCAGCTTTGCTTCTGAAAAAATACAAATATTGAATATTCTGATTGAGTAGCTCTACGTGGGGATCTACCTAACATTGATGCAACCTGGGAGATTGATCCAGAAAAACTTAATTTTGCAACAGATCTTGTAAAATTTATTAGGTAATATTTATTACAATATGGCCTAGAACCGGTTCTCAGCTAAACTGAAAAATCATGTATAGCATCGTATTACAAACAATTTTCAACGAATATTAATTTAAAAATCAGTTTTGTTAGCCTGGGCCTTTGGACCCTCTTGTCTAACAAAACTGTTTTAAATCCTTTACTTTTTAATAACCGCGAAAAGCTGTCTATAATACGATGCGATGAATTTCAATTACTCAAGTATAATATTGTAAATCCCTAGGTATGAGACATTGCGTTATGGGGTACTATTTATTATTGAGACTGTTAGAGAGACACAACCCAATCTTTCCCGATTTTGTATAATTTTTACGGAACACGATTCCAGTGACGTCATATTTTTCTTTCCCGAAAAAGGGAAGGGGGGAAGAAAATCTCTTCAAAAGAGATGGGGAAAACCCCCTTTTCTCCCATCT
>LS057208.1:0-11213 GCA_900241095.1 Acartia tonsa
CCCAATGTTTTTAAGTCAACAAAGGAGGATTGGTTCTATAAAACTTTGGGGGACAAGCACAATTTGCAGTTCAATGATAATGTAATAAACTACTTACATGTAAATTGTAGTCAGGGGGATCAGAGTATTAAGTTCTAGCCTGATAATAAAGTTTTTCATCTTTAATTTTAATCACAAACTTTTTTTGTAGCATAGCCAATCTATAATGAGGATTGTTGCTTTGCAATTAATACAACAGATCTATAGTATAGATCTATATACAGATAACTACCTCCCCCTTTTTCAATTGATCTCTTTCGTCTGTTAGCAAATTGTTTTCTGCTACTTGGCTGTGTTAATATTCCCGACACCATTGGATGATTTTTAAAGACCCAATTGAGAAACGGCACAAGGTCATTGGGATAGGGAAATATAGTTTTTTAACCCCTTCCCCTTTAGTGTTTTACTCTAATATTAATACAACAGGGGGAGGGGGTTTGACGTGACCCTAACCAACCTGCCATGGACCAATACTAATAATCGAGCCGTTTACGAGATTTTAAAAAACATATATACGCACACAAATACATAAACACAGCTGAGTTGGATTCTTAAATAATTATGGTCGCTGCATCATCTGCTCACCAAAATTGTTTTTGTGAAAAATCCTCCAAAATCACATTAATAATCTACAAAATTTAAATAAAAAAAATAAAGTTAATAACCGTTCTATGATTTTATTTAATTTTGATAGTTTTGGTAATTTTAATGGGATTTTAGAGAATTTTTCCAAAAACAATTTTGGTGAGGCAGCGACCATAATTTTTTTAAAGAATCCACCTCTGTTCTATGTATTAATAGGATAAGAAATCTATTTTTGATAATACTAATGAAAGTTTGAGTGTTTGCTTTACTCTCGACAATAGATCTCATTAACCCCAGAGATTAAGGAAGAATAGTTTTCTTGATTTTCCAAGGATGATTTTACAGACGGTCGTACAAACATGTTCCATAATATAGAGTATCTTTGATAAGGGAACTAGAAGGAAAAGACAATGGCTGATAAATTAATGTACATCCCCAATGCAATAATGGAACACAAAATTACTTCTTCTTTCCATTACAATTTATGGTGGAAATATTTGGAATTAACATGATGAACCAACCAATCAAAATTCATTAAAAGTCCCCAAAGTTGTTAAGAAAACAATTAAGAAAACTTTGGGGGCAAGTGTAATAAACAGCCCATTGTCCCCTCCCTCCCTGATCTTTGCTAGTACTATATTGTAGATGAAAAATTCCTTGGTTCTCCAAGAATGTCTGTAATATACTTAGTCAACGCTTCTCCCTACAGTTTTCCACAGTTTTAAATATATTTAATCAGGTATCAAAATAAAAGCAAAGCTACTCTATTAATAATATATAAAATAGTACAATGTCTGTCAGTCTGTCGGAAACCGCTGAATCGATTCAAAAGTGGTACAGAATGGGCTTCGTCATAGTTTTGCTTCAAATAATAGTATAGTAATATGATGTTTTTCTTAATGTGTATGTCTCATCTTATTTTCTTTCCAATGAATGCAATTTTTTCTGTTGTTTAGTAATTGCTGCAAAATTTTCACCCCTGCAAATTAATTGTTCTGCAAATATTATTTTTAATAAGTTTTTTTTTCAATTTTGTGAAAAGTAAAACAGTATTGTATAAGAATATAGCTTAATACATCGTTTCTTAATTTATCTATAATACAAAGTAGCTTGATGTCCGTCCGTCCGTCTGTATGTCCCTTAAGATCTCAGTAACCACTGAACCGATCGGATTCTACTCTTCAGGGAATATACCTACTGGTTCTAAGGTGGTTTTAGGCTATTTTCTTGGGGGATGGGACACCCCCAACCCCTCTCAAAAAAAAACAAAAAATTCCCCTCATTTTTTTAAAAATCAGTTCGAAATTAGTGGTTGCATCTCCATTTTTTTCTTTTTATTTATATCAGTTGCAACTTGCATCTCCAATTTTTTTTTAAATTTCCATCTTGGGCAAATCCCCTAGAAGCTAGGGGCGAAGCCGCAAGTGTTTTTAATAATGTAAAAAGCAAATAATTTTACGAGTTTTATTGAACATCTTTTTTCTTCTTTCAGGATAAAAACAGATTATTTTCAGTAAGGACAATTTTTATGCCAAATAGGATACTTTCGTAAAAGCAAAACCTAATCGGCTTAGTCATTTACGTTTACAGCAACATAAAGATTAATGAATAATGCATTAAACATAAAGTTTTTTATATCATATTCTATATAATATTAAAATAGATTTTTAAGGTTAAAGTAAGTCATCAACAAACAATAGACTTTTCCGAACAAAAAAGTGCCTTTTAAAAATATACGCTCAATTTTCATCCTATTAAATAAAGTAGAAAGATTTTTTGGTCTGTAGCTAAGAATCTTACTAACCACATATGGTTTTCCTTTATAGCATAGCTTCTTAAAGGTCCGGGGAAGGTTTATTATTATTATTTAAGAGGAAGTCTCCAACGTCCCAAGAGAAATCGTCCATCGGAAAACAGTAAAAGTGTCGTACTATGACGTCAGAAAAAATTTACAATTAACCAATAAGAAGCCCGTATTCACTGTGGTAAGATATATAGCGGCCTCTCATTGGTTAATTGTTAATTTTTTCTGACGTCATAGTTCGACACTTTTACTGTTTTCGTCCAAACTTAAGAAACTATGGCTACACACACAGTTGGAACCATTCTTTATTGTCCTAAGTAATGACGTGGTTGATCTAATCAACAATTTACAGTTTAATGTTTCCATCCATCCTAAAACACAATAATGCCTTTGTTTACCTAACTGTACAAACTATTCAGTCCTTTGAATTCATATGCAGGGACAGGCAGATATTTTCACAAATTTGTTTCGATTTAAATCATGTCATACTTGGCGGTAAAAAAAGTTTAGATTTTTATTCCAATATTTTAATTGGAGGGGGAGGAAGATATAGAAATAAATGAACGAACTTTCAGAATATATTGCCATTTGTACATAGATTTATATAATATATATGTATTATAATAATATATGTATATGTATTATTATAGAGTTATGTAATGTCAAATTAATTCCGCCCATGCATTTTTTGTGCTCTGCTACTTGAATGTTTTCGTTTTTGTTTCATTACTTCCCTTATCGTGGGTGTCATTAATGATTACTAGATTAGGGTTAGGTTATTCAAGTAGTTCCCATAAGACAAAGTGTCACTTTCAAGACTTGGGCTTGCCTGTGGAGGTTAGGCATACAAATTCTTTTACATCCAACCGTTGTGAAACTAATGATAATCAATTAATTACTAAATAATACATAACTTGTAACAGTATGGCAATCAGTGGCGTGCACAGGGTTTTGCAAGGGAATGCGTGAAGCACACCCAAAAAGTTTGACACCCCAAAATCAAAATCACATTACCAAAATTCTTAAAAGTCCTAAAAGCATTTTTTGACTGGTAAATTGCCACAAGAAGCACTCAATTTTTTCACATCCTCTTGAATTTAAATGAGGTGTGACACCTATAGAGGTGCATTTACACCTCCCAAAAAAACCTTCTGCACGCCTCTGATGGCAATAAATAAAACATAAAAAAAGTAAATTGCACCTACCAAAAACAACAGGTAGAAGATTTGATTCTAGAATATTCCAGATGCTACCAGACACATAGTCTTGACAAATATCACTCTCAAACACCAAAATGAACTTGTAAAATCTGAAAATTAAATTAGTTATTGCAAATTTTAAAAAAACTAATTGGATGACGTTTTCATTTAAATTCATTTGTTTAGTTATTTGAATAATGTATAAAGATGGAATATCATATCTTTTTATTTAAATATAAACTAACTGATTTGTAAAGAATTAAACGATGAAACACTGTGTAATTGTATTGTACTTATTGATAAAACTGTTTGAATAAACTGTGTTGATCACTCTATGATTTATTAAATTGAAGGATAAAGAGGGCAAGATTTTAATAGCTGTAAAATAAAATATAATTAGCTTTTATGCAGCGCTACTTAGTAAGCTTATGACTTATGACATAAGTTATAATTTAGTCCAGTTACATTTATAATTTGGCAATTGAAAAATACTTACTTAGCTAGATATTGAATACACTGTTTGGTTTCATTTCCAGGGCACGGGACTCCACATTTTCCATACTTGTGGACAGTAACATGTTCTGATAGTTCATCTATATATCCTTCTCTAAATATAATATAGATATATAGATAGGGTACTCCATAATTACCATACTTGTGGACAGTAACATGTTCTGATAGTTCATCTATATATCCTTCTCTAAATATAATATAGATATATAGATAGGGTACTCCATAATTACCATACTTGTGGACAGTAACATGTTCTGATAGTTCATCTATATATCCTTCTCTAAATATAATATAGATATATAGATAGGGTACTCCATAATTACCATACTTGTGGACAGTAACATGTTCTGATAGTTCATCTATATATCCTTCTCCAAATATAATATAGATGTAAATGATAATCACCTAAATATATAGAATCTGACCTCTTCCCTTCAGGGATCTTAATGGATAAGACAATGGATGATAAATTGATGTACACCCCCATTTTGATTAAAACTAATTTTTTTCTAAAATCAACCAAGCTTCAATAATAGTTCCAAAAGTAACAATTAACAACAGAAAAAAATACATTTTCCCTTAAAATTCAATTTTTTCAATATTAATACATTAGGGGTTGGGAGTGGGGTTTCTGTGCTCGACTAGGCACTTGGAGGGAAACCAGCAACTTATCTAATATACAGTACACATAACTAAAAACTTTGACAAACAAGTTCAAATTCTATTTCAAGTAAAAAGTCTTCAAAGAGAAAAAACTTTTCTTTTAAATTTCTGCTCTGATTACAGTTGTGTCACTAAACAACATAGTATATACTATACATCAGGGATATAAGGATAGAAGAATACAAGTTGTGTCACTAAACATAGTATATACTATATACCAGGGATATAAGAATATAAAAGGATACAAGTTGTATCACTAAACATAGTATATACTATACACCAGGGATATAAGGATAGAAGGATACAAGTTGTGTCACTAAACATAGTATATACAGGGATATAAGGATAGGAGGATACAAGTTGTGTCACTAAACATAGTATATATATATACACCAGGGATATAAGGGATTTTACCACCTAGCTCCTAGATTATTTTTAGCACAGGAACCATACTTATATTTCTAAAAAATACAATTCATAGCGGTTCTAACGGTAAGAGTAACATTTTTCTACAATTAACACAAGCCGCGCAATTTGAAATTAAAAAATGTATGCATCTCTTTTTGCAAAATATCTTCTCTAATTTTTAGTTATATTTTAAAATTTACTCGCAAGTCATGTTTTTCATCCAGCTCCGTAACTATATGTAGCAGAGGAATCGTTCTTAAATTTCCAAATAAATAGACTTCTTAGTGGTTCTACCAGTATGTGTAACATTTTTCTACTATAAAGTAATACTAGTATTTGTGTATTACTTACAGCTCGTACAGATTGAAACTGTGGGTGTGTGGGTGTGTGTGTGTGTGTGAGAAACAGCTGTTTGACAGAGTAGTCATGTGGAATTTTTTTACAAAAAATATTTAAAAAAAAAATTGCTTTTAACATTAATATTACAGTGGTGTAGTGTAAATTAACAGGGTTGCCTAAAAGTATCACTTCAAAATAAATTTCAGAAATTTATTTTCTCATATTTTTTAATGCGGCACTTCTGTTTTTAAAATGTCGTTGTTCTTATAAAAATTCTTAAGGTGATTTTTGTTAGGTCAATTTAGGCTGGGTTAGAGTTAATTGTTTGAAATAAAAATTTCAAATATAGGTTTATCATTCTTTTTACTTTTGTTGGAAAAATAATATAAATTTAAATTTCCATTGAAAATGTTTTAATTTTACCGTTTAAAGTTTGTACTATTCAGGCCCATGTAATAATGCTTAAATTAGATCAATAAATATATCTATTAATTGTATCTTATTTGTTGTGGTTGCGTGATTTTTTTTCTGCAGATCTACGAATTAGTTGTGCATAGCTATTACAAGCAAAACACCAGTGTCCCAAATCAAAGAGAGGGTCAATAAAAAGTTTTAAATATGTTAGTAATGCAGTATTAGTTTTAGGTTTGGTTAAGAGGAAGTTTTTTTAAAATAGGATGGAAAAAAGTTATCACATCGTATTATAGACAGCTTTCCAAAACTGTTTTATATCCGCTGAATTAAAACCGGTTCTCACTCTCACTTGTTTTCATCTTAAAATTCTTATATTAGTATTCGTTTAAATATGATGTAATACTTTGCTATACATGATTTTTCATTATAGCTGAGAACCGGTTCTAATCCTGATATTAAACGGTTTCGAAGCCATACTGGAAAATATGCATTATTAGGATGTAACATGTAACGAACTTAAAGATGTTGTTTTAGTATGAAAATATACCATATAGAATGTTTTAATTTTGCAGATTTTTTGTGTGTAGATATCTGAAAAGCAGTAAAATGCTTAAACCATATAGTAATATTGTAATAATCTTGAATACACTGTAAAAATTATATTTTTAAAATTTATGAACATATTTATATTATTTGTAAAGCTACTTTTCGGCGCCTAAGTCATTTAATTTGATATCGTTTTTTTAAATAAAATTTTCAATAACATTACATTTACATTCTGAACAGATGAATGAATAACTTTTGAAAAAATCCTTTAGTTTTTTTCTCAGTTTTTTTTACAGTGTTTGCCAATATTCATTGGTGTGTAAATCATTGTGCAGTGTGTAGTAGCTCTGCAGGAGTAATATAGTCAGGAATATCATACAACTATAGTGTACTTGTGTAAATATTATATAGTAGTACTACCTAGTAATATAGTGAGGAATATCATACAACTATAGTGTACTTGTGTAAATATTATATAGTAGTACTACCTAGTAATATGGTGAGGAATATCATACAACTATAGTGTACTTGTGTAAATATTATATAGTAGTACTACCTAGTAATATAGTGTGGAATGTTGTGTAATTCAATACTCAAGAAAACTGTTATCAATTCAAACTACTCGCTATAATAATAACAACCTTATTTACAACATGGTAAAATATCACTCCCCCATAAAATCTTATTTTTTTTTTTGCAAATTTTTACTAATTTCTAAAGCACAAATTGTCTAATTTATTTTGCTACTACTGGTTGGTCACCTAGCATCCAGGATATTATAGGAGAGCGTTTTTTGGATAAATCTTGGATACGCCCCTAGAGGCCTCTATTGGCACTTTAGAAGGGTAAGATTTGAATTCAATAACCCATTTTTTTTATTTTAGATTTAAAAATCTTTGGAGGTTGATACCCTCCTAAAATAGTAAATACCTTTTCAGGACCTATGAGAAACTATTCTGTAAAGGAGTACCATAGCAGTTAGCGAGATCTTTCGATACAAAGAGACAAAAAGACAAACAGACATCCTGTTACTTTATTATAAGGATATGAAACACTTTTCAACAATGATAATTTTACGGAAGCAATGGCACACTCTTTACAACATTTACAGCAGATATTTCCTCATACCATACTTTTAATTTCCAGGATTTATTTACTTTTATTAAAGTGCATTCCACTTGCCACAATAAGTAAACCTTTTCTATATTTTGAGTGTGCCCGTAAGTTTGCATGTTTGATTTGGATAATGCTGATCAATTTTATCCTTCACTTAAGATTCCTATAAAGAGGAGGGAGAACATGGAAGCTTAGCAATTCTATAGTGGTCTTTTTGTACGGCTATTAAAATTGTGTTGCTTCATAAGACCTACACTCATAAGACCTAAACTCATAAGGCCTACACTCATAAGACCTACATTCAAAAGACCTAGATTCATAAGACCTACACTGACATAAGACCTTCACTCATAAGACCTACACTGACATAAGACCTACACTCATAAGACCTACACTTACATAAGACCTAATGTGACATAAGACTTACTATCATATAAGACCTACACTCATAATGGAGACAAAAATGTGTAAAAAATTAACAAAAATATTGTGTAAATAAATTGACAAAAAAAATCTTCCAATTTCATTGTAAAAAAATACGATCATTTTTGTAAAAATCAACGATTTTAAGAACTCAATCATTCGATACTTGTCCGTGAGTTAAAGCAGACCTGAGAATATAGAATGGAAGCAGCTTTACTACAAGCTGTTTTCGTTAGTTCAAACAAAGACAAAGAAGCCTCCACTGTTTATAAAGCTCATGGCCAACATGAAGATTGCTGCATCAAATTACAACCCTTAACTCTCTTTGAATCTTGTTTGGGAAGTAAAAATCTAACAGTGTCAAAAGTTTTTCAACAATAATTTTCATCCACAGGAAGGTGCTAGATTTGTTTATCTTAATTGGGAATTTATCTTTTGTAGACGTATACCTCAAGATCTGTATAGGAGTTGTAAAATAAGATATTAAACAAAATACACACCCATAATACACACAAACACATAGATACACACACACACACACACAGAAATACACACCCAAACACACACAAACACATAGACACACACACACACAAACACACACACACACACACTATCGGACAACTTTTCTTCAATAATTTTTGTGTTCCTCTTGCTATAAATCTCTTTTTATCTGTATCTCACACATAAAGCTTCTTACATATCTCTAACACTTTAACCTACATATATTCAGGGATCTTAAGGGATAAGACAATGTACGATAAACAATGCCCCAGAAATGATACCCAAAAATTATCTGTACAATAATATTATTGGTTTGAACACTGCTGCTTTGGACCAACATAGTATCCAGAGTTTTTAGGCCAACAGATGAGAGAACAGGTTTATAAAACTTTGGGTTCCAGTGTAATTCATAGACCAGTGTCAACTAGTTTCCTGATCACATTTTCTTAATTCTTTTTCTCATTTTCTTGTTTTTGTTTTGTACATATTTTCCTTGAATTCATCTATAATCTCAAGATTTTCATATTACTTTTAAACCCAGACAGATTTTAGTCATCTTGCATTTATGCCATTGCACGATACAATTTTGTCGAATTTTATAACAAAGTTATAAACATTACTTTGGCTCTAAAATTGTTGATATTCGCTTTAATGAATTTTGCTAACCTTATTTAATCAAAATGTGTACTGTCTAAATATGTACTGTTCTTACATTTCAAGCATTTTTTGTTGCTTTTTGGTCGAGACAAATATTTTACATCAAAAACCTTTGACATAAAGCAACGAATTTAATTTGATGTCCAAAATTGTACATAGGCGAAGAGACACCGTGATTGGGAGTCGCCACGTTCTAAGAATTTAATTTTATTGAACAAAGACATAATACTATGACAGGTACTGCTTTTGTCTTGCGCCATTTCGAAATAACTAAAATATAAAAAGAAAAATATAAATTTTTCCTATAATATCTAAAATATACCAATTCTTTTGTTCAATTACTTCAACTAAAAATTTTTCAAATCTCCAACTATTCATAATTTTTCATGGACACGTTGTCATTCTTGTTTTTCATGACGTCATACTTTATCAATTTGTTTTCAATGTATATCTATTTCTATTTATTTTTAGATGATATTTTCTTGACAAGTTAAAAGTTGACAACTATCTTAACCCAACTACAGTAGTGCAGCTAAAATATTTCTATAATCTTCAAATAGAACTGTACTACTTGTTTAAACTTATTGCAGACAGTGGATGGTCAAATGGAACCATTCTTTAGTAGGGAAGCTACTATAATGTCCCTATTAGGAAAGCGAAATGTTCGTTAATATGTCTGTTTGCACAACTGTCTGAAAAAAATTGGGAAAACCATGATTTTCTCGGTCTATATTTCAAATAGACGGCTGAAACTTTTGTGAAAATTCCATATATAAATAAGTAGGTATACACTATATATTTAACTTTATCAATTGATTCATGCTCAAAAGGAATATGTGTACTATATATTTATAATAAAATATATAGGTTTTTTGATTTTCTAAATATATTCATTATAAATACTTAACAATTGTCCCATCAGGCATTTTTAAGGGCTTTGATGAGTTTAATCATCCTAGTTAAGAATTTAAATATATAAAGTATCTCCTAACCGAGCTAACCAAGTGTATCACACACAAAAAAAGTCGCTGACAGAGCAACATTTTTATCTTTTGTCTTGTATAACTTTCTCAAGTTTATTTTAGATTTATTGTGTTTATAACTCTTATTTGAAATTGTCATTCTTTTCTATAATTTGAAAAATAAACAAGGAGGACATCCATAAAAGCAAAGCTCTTATACGGTAGGACAAACGAAATTTGTTGCAAAACTTTTTAAATACAGAATACTCTTAAAGACAAACTTACATTTTTAGGAATTGATTATAGAGATGCCTCCCTTATAATTTTGTACCTTGTTGTGATAGGTATCAGTACTTCAAGTGTCAGATAGGAACATGAAAATCTTACAATAAGTAGTTGCCATGTTAAAAAAATTTAAAAGTTAAAAATCAGCATGTTTCAAATGGACTTACCGACTTTCTGGAAACGATTGTAGAGTTGCTACGCTTCCTAAATCGTATCTTATATTATTTATTGGATTTTCATCATGCAAAGTTTGAAATCGATAGTACATTTCTTAACTGTTTAAATTAATGAAAAGAGCTTATTGTTCCACAAAAAAAGCTAATAGTCCGTAAGGACCGGCCCTTATTATAGAAAAGCTACGCTTTTAACAAGGAGGACAAATATCATAAAAGCTAGGCATGACAAACGAGAGACAAATATGAAGCTTGTAATGATTATAGAGAAGCTTCATTTTTACTTTCTTTGTTCCAATTTGCATATCCTTGTATCCCTATAGTGATTATAAAACAAGCGGCGAGAATAGTAACTCAAAATAAAAGTGTTCATTTTGTCTAAATAACCATCAATACCTACCCCTTCTCTTTTAATTTTTTCCTTCGTTTTCTTCCTAAAAACATATTTTCAGTCCATAAAGAAACCTATAGCCGACACTCTCATTATATCAGGAAGGGAGGGGACATTAGACCCAAAGTTTTTAAAGCTGGTTCGAAGCTAGTAGTGGCAAATATTTCAGCCAGTAAAATCTACAGAATGGTAATT
>LS057209.1:0-11211 GCA_900241095.1 Acartia tonsa
GACCGATAAATTATCAAAAAGTTTTAGAGAGTGTCTTCACTATAAATTGTTCATTAAAGCGATTAGGTTACACATAAATTTAGATTTTTTAATTCATTTATTTAATGTTTTATTTTCACTTTTTTGTGTTAACAATTGACCGATACGTTAACACAAACACATTGCCAGGCCTAAATACGAGGTGCCCTCTGGCTACAGTGTCTTCCCTTTCCTCCAACTGCGGAGTGACCACGGGCAGTGGGGAGAGGGGAACTAGTTGAGAGAGAGGGGGAAGGTAGAACTGAGCTTAACACATGGGGTAGGGCGGGGAGAGCTTGCAAAATGCGTGTTCTCAGCCCGACTCTCTGAACTAAGTTAGGGGAGGCAATAATTTCCCCCTATTATTCTTTCATTCAAACGCCACCCGGCCCCAGAAGCCCCTAATGGCATTTAAGGAAGGAGGGAAGTCGATCCTTCACTTTCAGTTTTAAACGAAATATCATGGTACCCTTTCTTGACATATAAGAAGCTTCGATTTAAAGTAGAATCATATCGGTTCAGTGGATAGTGATATCTTTAGCTAGAGACACACAATTAGACAGACATCCTATTACTTAGAAAATTGAATACCTATAGATCTATATTTGTTTTTATTTAATTGAAATATTTTTAATGTTACCTTAACAAATTCTTTGTCTTTGAGGCTCAACTCTTTTGTCGTCACATGTCTGAAAATAAGATTTAACAATACAGTTTAATAGGTAGATTCAATTAAAAGTTTGTACCAACTAATCAAGATTTAATAAGAGTACCCAAACAGTGATGTGAACAACGATTCAACAGGGGTGTGTGAATCCATTTGGGGGTTAAATAAGGGGAAGGCATGCCATCCCATTTTCTATTTTAAGGGGGTGTGACTGTGAACAGCCCCTGCCGCACGCTACTTTCCTAAGTTTGTAAGCCAACGAATGAGAGAACGTAATAAAATGGGTAGGTACCAGCACAAGCTAATTTTAATGTTACCTTTATCCGGAAACCTCTAGGCATATAACAATGAGCGATGAATTGATGTACACCGAAATATTTTAAAAATCGTTATCACTTAAATTTAAAGTTCAATATCCCCTTCCAGACTCCCACCCTGCATTTATGAATAATGAGTGGTTTGCCATATTCAAAATATATAGGGTGTGATTACCTTCCGTGAGTATCTTCATGTAAAATAGCTATGGTGGGGTTTGTGCAATCATGCAGAAATTGTATGTCAAATATCTTCGTTTCTTCAATCCTAAAATAAACAGGTTTTTCCATTATGGCTTTAAAACCGATTAATATCCGCTGGATGAGAACCGGTTCTTAGCCATTCTGAAATATTATGTAGGTGTAGCATCGTATTATATCCAGTTTTCTACGAATATATAAACCAGTTTTAATCTTATGATTGTACATTTGATTCTATATCCGCGAAAATCTGTTTATAATACAATGTGAAAAATTAAGATATCTACCTATTAAGTACTCTTAATTTGATTTTCACAAAAAATAACGATAGCTTGCTATATTATCAGATATTCTAAAATGCTTAAAGGTTAAATCTAAAGTACTATACCTATAATATTGTTCTTTTATTTATCTATCGCATTTATGGCTAATTTACCTGACGTTAAATGCAGTGAGTTCAGAGTCAGATTGATCAAGCGGAATAACCTTAATAGATTTACAAAATATCAGTTTCAACGTTTTCAATTACTAAAAAAGTACCTAGTAGTTTATGTATCGGATGCGGATGAATCCGAGCAAAAAAATATAGGATCAATTCAAAACTGATTTAGATTGTCATCCCTCATTGTGATTATAGGCCATTTTATTAAAAAATTGTAAATAGTCCATAGTTGTTGAGAACCATCAAGTTAAACATTGAAAGGAAAAAAATATTAGTAGACTATAATACATCATTAACCTACAAAATATGCAGGTTTATTTATTTAAATATTCAATATTTTCAGCTTTTAAGAAACATCTTATCATATCATTGCATTATTAATACCGTAAAATTTCAATATTTAAATTTCATAAATATTTTAGAGGATTTTTCTCACCTTAAAAAGACAATCATACAGTCTGAGACAGATAACTCGAGATTCTGGATCAATAGCAACAAGGATACCTTAAATATTTTCATTTATTATATCAATATAGCTATTTGCAGGGAGGGAGAGGACATTCGACTGTAAATTACACTGGTACCCAAAGTTTTATAATTCTGTTATCTTTATTAGTTGTCTCAAAAAATCTGGGTACTTTTATTTAATTTTTTATATTGTTTGACTCTAATAACCAACTTTAAAACCAGTTTTGTTAGCCCCGAGAGGCCGAAAACAGCGCCTGGCAAAACTGGTATTGGCTTTATGATTTTTGTCTTAATATTCGTCGAAAAAAGTATTTAATACGATGATATACATAACTTTTCAGTATGGCTTGGAACTGGTTCTAATCCTACGGATATTAATCAGTTTCGATGTCATAATGGAAAACATTTTATATGACACCTAATCACTTGTCTGACTGTGCATACCTGATTCAGATCTTCTGCCAATCATATCATTGACATCACCATAAGCTTTAGTTAGTATATCAAGCTTAGAGTCATCTTCACCGTCGGCCTAGAAATAAGATTTGCTTTAGATTATCATTTCATTATTTAGGCACCCTTCCGCGGATAGCAAAATGAAACATTGAACATAAATTCCAGCTTTGTTAGATACGGCCAAGCAAAACTAGTATTTATTTTTTTCGTTTTATTTTATAATTCGAAAATTGTCAATAATACGGAGCTTGATTTTTCAGTACGGCCCAGAACAGGTTCTAATTCAGAGGATATAAATAGGTTTCTTTGTTTGACTGTAAAAAATATGTAATTTTTTAGGTGTTTTTATTTTATACAAAAAAAATAATTTACCTCCAAAAGCATGGCGTTGAACTTTTCAGTCATTACAAATAATCGATCTGTCATGAAAATCTTTTTGCTATTATTCTAAAACTTTCCATTTTTGCATTACTTCTTAAAAATTTTGTAAGCTAGATTCTAAGCCATAAGAAAATTACAGCAGTTTAAATAGCAAAAAAGCAGGGATAAGACAACGGACGGTAAATAATTTCCTCCACACTCAATTATGATAAACAAAATAACTTCTTTAGTAGATTAAAATCATTGGAGGAAAAGTTTGGCACTTTTTAAAATTGTTTAAGCAAATCCCAATCCAACCTTTGTGTCTTTAAGCTAACCAATGACAGAACAAGTTTTTAGAGTTTGAGAAGAATCTTTTTCAGATCCATGTCCCCTCTCGCTAACTAATTCTTTAGAGTTTGAGAAGAATCTTTTTCAGATCCATGCCCCCTCTCGCTAACTAATTCTATCACATAAAATAGTAAGTTTTTTTCTATGTAGCCAAATACCTAAAAAAAATTACATTGTCGGATTTAGTTATGCTTTTTAAGGAAGCCACCTTTCTTGGAGTGGGTTTAGGCTTTTTTATTTCCTACAGGGACATAGCCTTAGTGAAGAAAAATTGATGTTAAATATATTATTCAAGAAAAAAAATTCTAAACAAAAAGATCCCTTTGTCTAATCCTCTAGGTCTAAATAGCTTCATCACTTCTATGGTTCCGTAGATATTTATTTCTTTCACAAACCTAAAAAGTAATATTTGCATATGATATTAGTAGCGCTCCATGAGATGTGTCAGTTTGCCAATCCCTTCCATATGCTGAGACGGACAACAAACTATTAACACAATAACAGTCGGACCTCTTTCGGACCTAGATCTCAGTTTATGATATAGCTCCTCTGATAAAGAATTACCGACTAGGTCACATTCACATACATATTTTCTTCCCTCGCCACTTAAATCCTTTTTAAGCCTCAGTTGGCTCGGACAGCTAAATCAAAGCTTTGTTAAGAATCAAAAGGTAAAAAGAATTAAAATCAGAACTTTAACTATGGCTTCATGGTGCTCCCAGAAGAGGCATTGAGAAAAATCGCAAAAAGCCTCTAAAATTGGCCACTTTGCAAAAACCCATAAAACCTAAGGCAATGAATTTTTTGAGCTCCTAAAGGGGAGCCTAGAAATTCCAAGGTGAAATTACTGGGCATAAAATTTGTCTAAAATGGTTCAAATTTTTACACAAGTGTTTTTTCACGAAAAGTCGTGGGGAAACCACCCTATCCTACAGCTATTAAGGATAATTCTGTTTACTCACCTTAATCCCTCAGCTGTAAGTGTCATAATTTCGATTTTGTTGGATTTTACAACCAGAAGGTTGAAATCAGTTGGAGATGTGAAATTGCCCTAAACAAATATTTTTTCTTTCCAAAAGATATGTAATTTTTCATCGTTTTTTACTTAGTCTCGTGCAGTGAAAATTAAAGTTTATTATATTATTTTAATCAAGGGAAAAGAAGCTTGTGCAATATTGCGTAGGTAAAATTGTAAACTTCCAGTCAAAAGCGATAATTAAGTCTAACTGTTCTTAATATTGTCAAAACGCATATTTAATAACAGTAAAACTTAATAATCGCTTTTGATTGGAAGCTTCCTCTTTCTGCTTTTCCCTTTGTCTCATGATTCAAAATTGCCTGAAAATTACAAAAAAGTTTTAGGGGAAATCTGCCATTCAAAATTTATATTCGTGTAAAAACTCATAAATAAAAAAAACATTATTTCATAAAACGTTGGAAAAACAATAAAACTTGACAAATAAGATTTTAATTTATTGAAAAACTACAAATATAAACATGGGTAGGTAGTTAATACAAAAAAATCAATGTTATAAAAGAATTTAACAAATGGTCAAATTTCCTACCGTTTGGCAGTGGGAAACCGCCATGGCGGGTTGTGCCGTTACCAGGTAGGCGTTAGAGCCCGACATTTTGTGTCCTGCTGTTTTTGGACTAGGCCTATTCTTGTTTTTTATTTACTTCTGAAATAATGTTATCCTTAATAATATAACATGGTTCAAAAATGCTACAATATTTTAATAAAAAAAATTACATGTAATGTTTCAAGTTTTTTTTATGATCATATTTTATAAAAAAAATAGTTAACAATTCTAGAAAGTTACAAAATTTTAGTAAAGAGACAAAAACTGCTCTCTTTTTTTGAAAATATAAAATAGGTTAAGATTTTTCCCCTTTTTCATCTAAATTATCTAAACCACAAAAATGTTCAAGACATATTGCCAAAAATACCTAATATCTGTGATTTATTGATACTTAGTCATGAGAAATACGGGCCAATTTGTAGCATATAAAAGCTTAACACATAGAAAATTACGGCAAACTTAGTAAGAAAGGGCTACATATTTTATTTATCACAACAAAGCTATCCAAAAGATGGATATGACGTCACATGACACCCATCAATTTTTTCTTTATTACATTGTATATTAACATGTTTTATTTGATAGGTACTAATAAATAATGATAAATTTTTTGATAGTTGGAATTTCAATTGGTGGTAGTGAAGTTTTTCTTCAGGTGCCATATATCTTGTCTAATCTGAGTCTGATTTTCTACTGGCAGGACTGGCTGACCGGCTGGAGGCCGCTGATCTGGACCTGGATCTGCTGGATTTGCTGCTGGCAGCTGATTTGGATCTGAAATAGATGAAAACTATTGAGACTCAAAACTTTACAATCTTTACTGAAATAAAATGTTTTATTCTTCTGCAAGTTAATATGAATTCATAAGAAACTTTAATTGTAACAAGTAAAAAAAGTTTAATAATCATCTAAATTGCGCCAATTAATGAGTAAATTCTTTATGGGTTTTGTTTAGGAAGATTTTTCCAGTATCGCTTCAAAACCGATAAATCTCCGATGGATTATAACTGGTTCTAAGCCATACTGAAAATTATGTATAGCATCGTAACATATCTGGTTTTAATCTTATAATTGTACTTTTTTATATCCGCGGAAAGCTGTTTATAATACTATGAAATAAAAAAACTATTTTTTACCTAGACTTAGATCTGGATTTAGACCTGGAGGGTGATCTTGAACTACTGGAAGCTGAAGATTTTGAGACACTACGCGACTTGGATCTTGATTTGGACCTAAAAAACAAAAGTTATTTCACAGAAGAGCAATGACGATAGTCGAAAAATAGTTTTAACTTGTAAATTGCAGTCTAAATACTAAAATACTTCTTAGAATTTTACTGCACTGTATGTAATAGCATCCAATTGTCATTCTCTCTTCCCTCTTCTCTAAATGTATGCCTTATGTTTAGCTTATCCTTTCAAAAAGGTTCCCTACCACTGGACATAGTAGACCTTGTTATTTCACAAAAAGTTTCAATATTTGGTTAGTTTGATCAGCGTTATACCATACAGTGCATATCTGAACACAGTAATTCCGCTCATTATTTAAATAAATAAAATTTTTTTTTAGGGGGAGAGGCGAGGGCCGGGGTAGTTATTATTCTTTCTCTAGGTGGTTCCAGAGGTTTGCCCCCCCACACAGGGTTAGGCCTTGGATAAAAAAATCTTCTTATTTCAATTTATTTGATAAAAATACAGGTGGAGAGTTATTTGTCCTCAACAGGTACTTTGTGAGAAAGCACCCTGTTTACTCAATATTGTGTATTTGTTTAACATAGCAGTGCATTTATTTACTTAAACACTAGGTAGTTGATATTATGGTTTAGGGCATAAAAATATAATTTGAAAATATGTCCAAGAACAACGCAACAAATGTATAATAATAGCTTTATGCCAATGTTTGATTGCTATCAGGATTCTGAACCGCACTGCGTCATACTAGGACTTTAATAATGAAACCTAACAGTAAAAGTAGGATGAATACCTTGGCTCATAAAAAGCACAATCCCATGCACATCAAGTACTTTCAGACAATGATTGTGCAATCAAAGTGTTGGGTGTTACTATGCCTATTACCCTGGACAGACATTGTTCCCTTAAGTTGTCGTTGGTTGCTGCACATGACGTAAAAGAATATACAGCAGCCTTGCCCATAGGAGGTTAGTGACAAAGTTACATTGCTATATAGATGCATGCATAATGACAAAATGTACTTCATTTTATTTTCAGTCATAAAAAGTTATAGAGTAGCTGCGCTAATACCATTCTAGCTTTAATTGCTTTTTTTGCTCTATTTGTTTTTTTTCAACAATGTTAGTATATTACAACCTCTCTATAGTAATCATGTCACCAAGCAACATACATACAAAGATTCTTAATTTCTATACAATTCTTGGTTTTACACCAAAGACATTATTTCATATGTATCTGGTATCAGCATGTTATGTGTTGTTCATCTGCTTAGGAATAGCTGCTTATGCTGTAGATATTTATTTTGAGCAAGCTGTTAACAATTACCATATTATTCTAGCATTTGTGGATGTGTTCTACTTTGTTTTTGGAGCTCTTAGCACTTTTCTCAGTTTTTCATTGAGAAAGAGATTTACTGAGGTTTTTGAGACTTCAAACATCATAGGTAAACTTACATTGTATGCTATTTTGAGGTGTCTGTTAAAACCAGGGAGGTAGGGGACTTTGGAGTGTAAGTTTTACTTGTCTCCAATGATATAAATAATCTCATACATTGGCTTAAAAACTGTAGGTAGGGACTTTTTAACTATTACTTTATCTTATGATTTACAGCCAGGGGTTGTGATTACAAATCAATTCCATTTAAAATTGCTGAAAATTTGGATATTTTATTAGCGTAATACGTGTTTTGTGTTATAACTTAAAGGAAGTAGGTAAAATAGGGGGTGGAGAAGTGGGTTATGGGGAAATTTTCACTTAGAATTGTTTGTCAGAATCCTGGGTCCTTGGCCCTGCTGACTGCAAATAAAATTGACATATTAACTTAACTATTAAGGTCCTGAAATGAAGCTACTTCTTCTCCTGGCTCAACTTGGTGGATTTGTAGTTCTCGGATTTTATATTCTCTTTATTTATACGGTTGACAATGCTGTTCAAATGAGTGCCCAAATTTGTATCTTATTTCTAAGTCTATTATCTCAAACCTCAGTCTGTTCTTACCTATTTATTTTTGGTTGTTGTGTTTCTCATTGCAAGAACAAAACAAAGAAAGCGTTATTACTTAATTTTAATTTTGACAAATCTGACAATTCTATACTTAATATTATAGAAGAAACTAAATGTTTTGCAAATTTGAAAGAGTCATTGAGTTTGGGATTGCTTAGCATATTTTCTTCCCTCACAATTATCTGTATTTTCATGGTCTTCACCACGATTCGGTCCTTCTTTGCGTATGACAGTGCTACACTGATGATCTGTAATGCAACATGGTGTGCAAATCTCTGTTTCATACTGATTTATCTGGCAGTAGTGGCTGATCAGGTGGATCAACTCAGAATGGAAACTATTCATAAGTTGTGGTAAGAGAACTAGACATTATTTATTATGACTTTTATTATCAAATTCTATGTCGCTATGATAATAAAAAAATTCTATGCCGGAGCTTTAAAGTTTACCTATCTATGTTTGATAGAAATGTAGACTATACCTAAACTATGTCTTACTATATTTACAAGATACAGCTACTATAATTTTAGAACATTTTTAACATTTATCAGGGGTGTATATTTTCCAACCTAGTTTCACCCCACCCCTTTTGATTTCTGTTTCTAGTTTAGTAAAACTAAGGAATATTTCCGGGGGGAAGGGGGTGCGAAATTTATAAACCCCTGCTTTTACCCAGCAAAACCCAACCCAACTTTAATAATTCAATATTTCTTAAAATAGAATTGTATAATATCATAAATATTAAAATATGTTCAGGACATATCACAGGACCATGCCGGAGGCGAGTAAACAACAACTTGTATCTATCATAGCCCAGGTTTGCATAATTCATTTTATAAGAAGGGGGAGCTGAGGGGATAAAAAGTTAAAATTTTTATTTGGGAAACAATAAGATTCAGTGTATGTTTGTCTGTAAAGAGAAGAAAACTACCTAACCCATAAAAGAGAAGGATTTAAATTTATTTTCTAATACTTTAAGCTGAAATAAGGCTAATTTACGCACAAACTTGTTGGTTAACATTATTTTAGAGATCCTTAAGGGACATTCAAATGACAAAAGCATTTTTTAAAAATTTAATTGGTAGAAAAGTTAAAAACTGTCATTTTTTGTTGTAAGGTTGAGATGGTTGGTCCCCTAACTGCTGGCGGATTTTATAATGTAAATAGAGAACTATTGGTCTCGCTAACTGGCACAATTCTTACTTATATCATAATTCTTGTTCAGATGTTCAATTAGGTTTTAAAATTTTTTTTTGTTTTAGAGTATAAAATAAATTATTTTAACAAAATTTTTACGTTTTCTTATAGTGAAATATAAAGGTTACCTACTGTGTAGAGGATTAGTTCAAACTATTATTTTTGTTATTACAACAATTATTAAATTTTTTTAGTTGTAATTTAGGCTATCTCTGAACATAGGTTGAATTTAAGCCCAAATTAGAGCAAGAACTTTTTAAGTAACATTTTTGTTAAAAAAAGGATAGTAAATAAAAATAATTACGTTAAATTTTGGGTTGGCAATACGAATCCAGAATCCGTCCAATTTTTGGAAAACTTTAGAATCCAGACTCCGAAATCCGTTATTTTAATAGCGGATTCGGATTGTTAATTGTTAAGCTACAATTAGCGTCTTCAGTTTTTTGGTCCGAATGTATATTTAAATTTTTAACAAAGTCATTTTATTAAAAAAATAATCTGGCAACCCTGTTCAAAGCAAGTTTAAATCCTGTTCAAACTTGAATTATATGGCAAACAGCTGTGACTGGTTTTCATTAAGTTCCCCGGCCAACCCATTTATTTCCCTTGCGCCCACCTAAATCCCTTAATTTATTTTCTAAAAAGGCCTTTTAAAATATTGCTAGAATCCGGAAACCGCAATCTGAAAATCCGGAATCCGTCAAAAAAAAGAATCCGGAATACACGGATTAATCCGTTTAATTTTGTGCGGATTTTTTGCAAGAATCCGAATCCGGTCCAAAAATTAGTCAAATTGCCAACCCTAGTTAAATTAAATACAGTTCTCCACATGCATCAGACAGCATAGTAAGTGACCTGAAATCACTATCTTTTTATATTACTAACATTTTTAGACGGATGGCGGAAGGCTATATCCTACTTATAGAGTAGCTGCGCTACTAATAATGTTACCTATTACTGGCGCCACTTTCAGAATCAGAGTCATTAATTTTCTTTGCTTTCTCCAACTTTTTGGCTTTGCTTGTCTCAATATCAGAGTCTTCGTCGCTGGTGTAAATTGGTTTCTTATTTTCTAAAAGAAATCCAGTAAGGGAAAGATCCAAATATAAATAAATTCATTGTCAAATAAAATAAGAAGTTTCGGGTATAGTCGGTTTCGTTACATTGTCTCTATGTTACTTTGTCTTTCCGTTCGTTTCGCTCCTTTTTTATGAGTGCTTCGCTACTAATGTAAATTAATAATATGCTGTTATTCTTGTTCATGCACGAAAATTAACACTTACGTTTCTTTTGTTGTGCAGCTGCGCCTCCTTGTTTATATTTATTCTTGATCTTAGCAATACTGACGCTGGCGTCTTCGTCACTGTCCTCTCCATCCTCAAGATAATTCTCAGACAGTCCTTTTGAGGCTCCTTTTTCCTAAAAACATCTTATGTAAAACTCTTTCAAGCTTCGAATTTATATTAAAAAAATAGGACAGTCCTTTCAAGGATTCCTTTACTAAAAATAATCAATAGTATAAAACCTTTTTAAGTTTAAATAACTACCTAGCTCACATAAAAATTCTAACTAAATCAATATTATTCCATTATGATGATTGTTGAACAGTCGCTTTGAGACCCCAATTTTCTAGATATAATACCTAGTACTTTTGAAATCCTTATATTTTCCTTTAAAAATCTACATTTGACATTGGCAATTTTTCTGAATCTATCAGACGATAATTTAACTATTACAGTGGCTGTCTGTCTATATTTTTCCTATCTCTTATATTAATAGTTGTTATGACTTTCCGCCAAGCTTCTCTAAGTTTATATTCCTTGTCATCTTTTGTCTTTCTGTCTGTTTTTCTGTTTATCCTTCTGTCTGTTTGTTTGTCTGTTTATCTATCTATCTATCTATCTATCTATCTATCTATCTATCTATCTATCTATCTATCTATCTATCTGTCTGTCTGTCT